>JALPQI010001328.1:0-43463 GCA_025490895.1 Thaumatotibia leucotreta | reverse complement strand
TGAATAATTATAAAATGTATAATGAACGTAACATATAATATCGTTTACGATAACGATTAATTAGTATAACATTGAAATAATCTAATATACATTAAATAATAAATGGACGCACAGAGACAAACAAAAAAACCAAGAAAAGTGGCACTAAAAGTCATTTCTATCATGTTTCAGTTGATTAAACTATAGAATTATCATTATATTTAATTTGAATTGATTTTCTATTTATACTTATATTAAGCCGTATACGTATAGGAAGCGATTTTGACCCGGGAACCGGTCGACGAAGCCCCGCTGAGCGGGGCTTCTATTTCTGCTCTAAGGGATAAAAGGTACCTAACGAACCTATCCAGGTTAGGAGTAGGAGAGGTAAAAAAATGACATTTTTTAATGCGGGGGCTCCGCCCCCCGAGCCCGCCTTGTGGGGGGGGGGTGCGCCCCCCCGTCCCCCCTTTTTTGGTTTCGCAAGGATGAGGATGCGTAAACAATTAATGAAAAGTAAGTAGGTCTATTATTTATCCGGGAAACTACGCTCGAAACCTAACCAATCCAAGTCGGTTTTACCCTGATTTATTACTTGGATTGGTTAGGTTTCGAGGCTAGAACGGATTGAAATGGGTAAGTAATATAAAGTATACGTTTTTGTAGAACTTTACCTAACATACTTTTCTGGCAGTTATATTTATATCGTTATATTAGATGTTAGTATATACTTTAACTTTTATACCTTTATATTGATATGTGAAACGGAATTCGTTAATATGTAGGTACGTTAGACTAAACAACGGTATATATTATTAACGTTATATTATTTTTGTATTATACTATTTGGAAATAGATGTTTAATACATTATACCTAACGTTAGTATACGTTATGAACGTTTGTAAACTGTAATTATACTAAAAGTGCGTCTTCATTATGATACGCACCCACTATAAATCTATCATCGATGGGCGTATAGATACTTGCCATTTTTATTTCAATGAACAATACTTAAAAATGAACAATTTTTAAAGTCGTCTTAATACTCTTGTCTCTTTTATTTGGCATAGCCCTAGGATCCTTCAAAGGATGTATGGAAATGTCGTAGAAACATACTTAAGTAGTTATTATATATTTTCTATTGACACCTTGGCTTTGATGTACTTGCTATGACTTTACAAAATGGTTCCCATTTTTAAAAACTCCTTCTAGTTATTACCCCAGATAATCAACGGGGCAATGTTGCAGCTATGGTTACAAATTTGACTGCATCTTTAAATGCGTCTACAAGAACTATTCGTATTTGGCGTATTTTGAATCTTTATATATGTGTATTTTGATCCAGATTAGCTTAGCAATACAATCAAGATCACAGATAACGAGTATTTTTTTTTAAACATGAATTTCCGTGCAATGTTGTAGCCTTTTACGGTACCTATAATATTTTTAATAAATTATTCTTAGTTTTAATTTATATTAAGGACTATCATTTTAGCGCATTGTATAGTATGGCCTTTATTGTATAAACTTATTCTAAATTATGAAATAAACATACAAATAAAGAAATCTTATCTAAAAAAAAAACTAATAATCTAAATAGAAAAGCACATTTGATAAAAATACTTACCTACAAAAAAAAACCCTTGTAAAAAGAATACCCCGTCGAGCAGGCATAATTTTAGTAACGAAAGTAACAGTGTTAGCGTTTTTTAATGCCTGTTTAAGATAGTTTGAAAGTTGAGACAACTAGTGCTTCCTGCTTGTCTGTTCTCTCTAATACTAAAAAAACGAACTATAGTACCCTTTTGACCTTGTTCACTCTTGCTCCACGACTCAGATGCCACCCTGTATAAAACAAGTGATATTAATTCCCTACGTACTTTCAATTCCCTACGTAATTCAATAAATTCTAGGATGCAGTATAGATTAAGGACCAATTTTGTTTACGGATCTGTTTTTGTAAAGTACAGGTTGCTACACTTGCTACTCATTAATTTGTCTTTTTTTAAATTAGGTATAGAAAATTTAATTGTATGACATAAGACATAACCTGTTTTGGAACATAAATTTGAAGCTTAAAATAATTCATTTATTGATTGCTTTTGTGGGCAACACAACAACACTGTAAGTATTGCATAACACATACACTATACAATAATCATCATATCAGCCGAAATACGTCCATTGCTAAACATAGGTCTCCCCCAAAGATTGCCACAATGACCGGTCCTGCGCCACCCGCATCCAGCGGACTCCTGCGACCGTCACCTGGTCATCGGTCCACCTTGTGGGGGGCCTACCCACGCTACGCCTTCCGGTACGTGGCCGCCACTCAAGAACCTTTCCGCCCCAACGACCTTCGGTTCTACGCGTAATGTGCCCTGCCCACTGCCACTTCAGTTTAGCGATTCGGAGAGCTATTTCGGTTACTTTGGTTCTGCTGCGGATGGTCTCATTTTTAATCCGATCACGCAGAGAGACTTAGGAGTGGGTGACTTTGAGCCTTCTTATGAGGCCCATATTTACACTATACAATAGGTAGGTATCATTATGAAATACTAGTAGGTATCGCACACATTTAGATTGAGAGAATATGATTTATAATTTGCAAAGATTTCGATCGACAGAATAAAGGCTAAATTGTATTGTATTCGGCTCTCAAGCATTAAAAGCCAATAGGTGATATTGTATTTGCTGACAGATCTCTTTGTTATGTTGGACTATTAAGCGAAGCGAAGCTCAGCTTTTATACAATTAGCAATGAAGCAGCATCGCGTTTTAATTTACGTGGCACTATGTTCACGTTTGCTTCCAAACCGAACCGATATTGACTATTTGTTGAACAACAAGATCAACAAAGGAACATTAAACCGCACAATTTTGAAAATCGAATGTCGGAAATGAATTATCGAAAGCGTGGAATGCATTTTTAGTTGTACTAACAGAAACATTAAATTCTCAGGTGCAACTTTTGACTTTCCAAGTATCTATGTTTACTTTCTCTGAATGAGATAACTATTAGGTAGTGATGTACCAAATTAAAATCATCAAATGCTTTTGAAATTGTCCACACACACACACAAGTGGTCCCGTACGCTGTTCTTAGCAATATACAATTACTTAATAATTACATAAATAACATTTTTGAGATAATGGCTATTTCTAAGTCAACTTAAAATCATTTTATTAGCCCTTCGACGAATGTTTTTATCGTTATTTATTAAAATTATTATATTATATGTTAAAATTATTGGTTTTCCTAAAGAATGATCAAACTTAACGATACGAAATCAACGAATTTCGACGAATCACGCTTTGTGTAACGAGCGAATTTCGTAGAGAGGGGGATAGAATGAGCGAATGCTCGTTTGGTCTAAATGCACCTTAATACGCACTAACAAATCTTCGCTTATAGGTAATTTGCATACTTCAATTTCTAGCAAGGCGGTTAATATTTTCCTTGGGTGCTCCAAAGATAACAGAAGATAGCTGCGACTTACGAAATTGTTCCTATTTTAAAACTAGTAGTCAAGGCCGTTCGCAATTATATTGATCCAAATGTCTGTGGATTATGGATCATTGATATAGATCACTAATGCATTATTTTGAGGTCAGGGATACGATATGCGATTGGAGATAAAGATAACTAAGAACTTTCTTACACTTTGCCTCCATTGGATTGTACATTCGGTTGCTGAAAAAAAATTAAACAGGGGGAGAAAGATAAGATATTCTTCTTAGGTTTTCTAATGTAGGTTAATGCATAGTATCTCAAAAGGAAAAATGTGATACTCTTGTATGTATATTATGGCACCACACATGTGTCTATTTCTCTCTAAATGTCTATACGTCATATCATAAGTCATAATTAAATATGTACTCAGCAAAAAAATACAAGTTGGAACGGAACGATGTTCCTTCCCGCTACCGACCGAGTCTACTAACTTTCAGTACCTATACCAAATTTTAATTTTACATTTACCAACAGTATGTAGTACCAACATTTAATTTCTTTAAAACAATTTAACCACTCGTACAAAGTGAGTGATTAATTAAGATTTCAATACTTAGTATGGATAAGTCGATTTTCCATGTACGCTTCCGATGTTAGTCTCATGAATACAGAAAGTTCATCGTAATGTTTGGTAGACTCGGTCGGTAGCGGGAAGGATCGTCGTTCCGTTCCACCCTGTAAATACTCTATACACAACTAACAAGTAAATGCCCCACAAGTTACTTAAAAATGGACATGTTGTTTTTTTTGTATTTTTTGGGGTTTGTGTTTTTGTATTTTTTGGCTATAGAATACCAAAACGGATTATTAAGACAAATTAATTAAATAATCTAAATTACCTCTTCAAATTGAAGTAATTAATAACGCCAATTTTGTTATTTCGTTAAAAATTTAATAATGTTCATGACATTTGACGTTTTAAATAGCTTAAATAATCGTAATAATTTCTCAGAATCACCTTAAAACTTTAAAAAAGCCACAAAAAAAAACATGACTATATCTAAGTAACTTGTGGGGTATCCAATTGTTAGTTATTCAAAGAGTTAGAAAAACATATTAAGATTCACGATTTCAATTTCACCCTGTATATTTATTTACACGTGTGGTGACGGCAGAAAGAATACATTTGTCACCACCCCAACTCCTCCTGCGGGTGTCGTAAGAGTCGACTAAGGGATTGAAGTGTCACTGACCATATTTGATTAAAGATTGATGATGGGTAGCAGCGTCATCATAGTTAATAGGAGAGGCCTACGTCCAGCAGTGGACTATCATAGGCTGATGATGATGAGCGTATAATATCTTAGGTTACTGTGATAATTATTCATGAAATAAAACTATTTAAACGGATTACGTATATCTCGTACCTATATTAATTAAATTTACTTAAATCGTTTGTCGGTCACAATCACGGTATTCCCGTATCTATCTTGTACAAGTAAGAAAAAGTTGGGATCTCCTAAATAGATACTTTATGTTAGTGTTATTAAAAAAGTATCATATTATAATTAATATAATTAAATATGTTAACATCATAAGAAAAGGAAGTCCCTACTGTACGGGTTATATTTTCACAATGACGGGCGTTTATCCGATCCTTGTTTAGGTGACAAATACCTATAAGATTCTGACTATTGAAAGGTGTCATTTAATCAGACATAGAAATTGCGGTGGCAATAACGTCAATTAACTAGGGATTTCATTCCGATATTAAATTTATCGACACGTGAATACCTACTCATTTCACATTCGACATTTCATATTAGCTGATAAGTTCAGCGGATAAATAGTAAATAACAAAAATATGCTAATTACTACCCAGCAATGTGAATTAGGTATATGTATTTTTTAAGAATTGTAAAATTATGACAACGGATAAAGTCGCGTAAATTAATTATATTTAACTTCATCCAGACGTTTCGAAAACTTTCCAGGGTTCGTGGTTCAATGGTGTCGCCCGCAGGTCACGTTCCCTGTAAAGTGTTCTGGAAACGTCAGGATGAAGTTAAATTTAATTAATATACGCGAGTTTATTCGTTTCCATAGTTTTATTTCATGTGTAATCCTCGCGGAAACCGAAAAAAATATTAATTGTAAAATTCTTTTTTTTTTTATGTGACGAAAGTAGAGAACTGAGCTCTCAGCCCACCTGATGGAAAGCAGCAACTGAGGGCCATGGACATAGTGACCAAAAAAATCGCCTATGCACTGCCTACCCTGAGGACTTAGATGGATTGCCTCTATCCTATCTATGCCAGTAATTACACCGGCTATCTTACCCCCAAACCGGAACACAATACTTACTATTTAGCGGGAGGACGGGTAAAGGTGCGGTTAAACTAAAAGAGCATTCGCTGTTCTAACCTCCCACTCTACGAAATTCGATCGGTACACAAAACGTGATGGGTTGATTTCTTAGAACGGGCGCTAGAACAGCGAATGCTCTTTTGGTTTAAACGCACCTTTAGACGGTGGTAGCTATCCGGGCTAGGGTGTGCTCCCGGTTCTGAATTTGTATGGCAAGAACCGGGAATTCCCGGTTCCGGTACTGTATTTGTATAGAACACCAGAACCGGGAGCACACCCTAATCCGGGCGGACCCTGTACGAGGTCCTAGCATCAGCAAAATTCAATTAAAAATCAACTTTAACAACTATAACTATGTTTTTACATTCAATCGATTTCTATCCAAAGTAAGCTTAATCCTCGACTGCCTTATAACTTATAACTAGAGTTAGGAATTTTGGTGGCATTTGGTGAATAGAGAACAGTGGAGTCTTTGCTTAATTTTTTTATGATTGATTGTATAATTTTTTTTTTCATAGCCTATTTGGTGTCCCACTGCTGGGCAAAAGCCTCCCCTCTCTTCCTCCAATCGTCCATATCCATGGCCAGTTCCCTCCACCTCACGTCGTACGCGTCCATGTCGTCCCGCCATCTCCTCTTTGGTCTGCCTCTGCTCCGTTGGCCATCTTGTGGCTCCCAGTCAGTTAGGATTTTAGCCCAATACGACGGATGCATTCGGCAGACGTGCCCCGCCCATTCCCACTTGAGCTTGGCGGCCTTCATACCCGATTGTGTAATGAATGAATCAAAAAATAAATCTCTTGAACAGGGTCTTGCCCATTTTAAGTTTTAAATCATTTCCTTTAATGTAAAAAATATTTAATAGGTGGTCACACCTATGAAATATTTTTTTTATAATATTGCTTACGGCAAAACTGCCGGGCTTCAGGAAAATTGGTACCATGAAAACGAAGCAAGTAGATTTTCTTAATTACAATTTTTTATTATTGCAATTTAATATTTATTTAGGTTTTTTAAAAATAAAATACATGTTATTCTTTTAAATGCATTTATGAATTCAGCTTGAACAGAACATGATTTAGTTATTATTTTGTACATTAATTATTTATTCAAGTAAAAAGATTTATTAAACGGTACAAATAATCATTACAATATTTGTAACATCGACTCCACTGCTCTATGTTCAATAAATGCCACCAAAATCCTAACCCTACTTTTAACTAACTATCAGAAAGCCATAATATAACTTCTGTCATAAGAAAAAATAACTTATCCCTAGCTTTTGTTCGAGCCGCCGCGATCAATGGCGTTTGCCAATTACGTGAATCGATATTATAAAAGATGCCCTTTCCTTGTTCAAAATGTGATTTACCATAATAATTAAAATTGCATGTATTAATGCATAAATTATATCGACACTGTCATGCGTCGAAAGCGATTGTTCAACTACGTAGGGATTGAAGAAGTGGTTTTGTTTGACTTTTTGTACAATGTGCGTGCTTTTTGGCAGAGGAGGAAAATTTTAAAAGGCTACTCCAGTTATAAAAGCTCAAAGTATGTAAATGTCGCGTTTTTGATACCTCTAAAGTTGCATGTAGTCATAAGTCCCCATATGGATATGGCATGTTACTCCATCGACGAATTTAGCGATAAGATGTCGTTGATCCACACACAATAATTATTTAAATTTTATTATAAAATTAATTAGTTCAATTGATTTATTGGGAAGTTTCTTTTTTAGTGCTTCACCCTATATTAATAATTTAATGTGTATATTTGTGCCGCTTAATTGGAATTTATAATGTTGACATTTGTATTTTTAGTGTAATGATCTAATAATGTAATTTACATCCACGTGTAAACAAATATTATGTAATTTTGACGTGTAATTATCTTTATGAATAAATAAATATGAATATGAATATGAATATGAACATAACCCTAAGGGCATCAGTGGCTTCATTGAAGCGCACGATATGGTTAATGTCAACCGACTAATAAGAACTATTTAATATGTTCCGTTAGATATTACATTACGTGCAGCCTTAGCTTACTTACTGATTTTATATAAAATTTATAATATGAGTTTCTGTAATTATGAAATGCAGGCCCGGATACAGAATTTCGTTAAGGATTTCGTTCGCATTGTCTTAAGATATGATAGTACTTGACACTGAAATGTATTTATTAAATTGTTAAAACACAGCACCTGGTCATACCTAGGTCCAGTGTCAGGAAGCGGCGTGGGGGTTGGACAAGTGCCCCCATTGCCTTCGATCCGCGCCTGATGAAATGATAGATTGATTCCGTTTCATATTCGCAAGAGACACCTTAGTAGCGCTCCAATTCGATTAAATACACATTTGTGAGACGTGTTCGAGTGCGCATTAATAACGTGCTGCGTCGTTACAAGACTGATATGAGATTAATCGACAAATAACTCACGAAAGGTCATAATATAATATTAATGTTTATCTTGAATCGTATTCAAAATGAATTCAATGTACAACGAATACCTAGGTACCTATTAAAAATCTATCAAATTAACTTTTAACTAGTAAGTGTGAACAATTATGTGTACACCTACCTACAAGCACATACTAAATGTAATTCAACATCAACAAAGTCATTAAAAAAATAAACTGAGAGAATTCGGCGGTGCGAAATATGGACTGATAGTGGAAACATATTATTTCGGTTTTTAATAGTATATTATCTTAGTTTGCATATTTCGGTTTTGAATACTATAGTTTTAAAATCAAGTCAGTGGCGCCACCATTACTTTTATTATAAAATAATATGCCATATACCAAATACTCGTAAGTATGAAACCATCCTTGTAATACAGGCTTTATGTAATATAGTATTGGTAGTGGTAAGTAGGTATGTTAGCCGTACGAAGCGAATTTACTGTCGTGAAACTAATTCGAACGTGCATCTGAATTAAACTTTAATAGTAACTGCAATTATACTTGCTGTGCTTGAGATACTTCTAGGTTTCCCAGTGGTACTCAGAAGAAACTTTAGCAATATCATTTTGATTACTAAAGTTGCTATAAACTATTTTGATAGTGAGACGTAAAGTGATGATGGATTTGAATGCAGAACTTTAAAATATTTGTTTCAGGCAGCAGAAACGACTACTGTCGTCAGTAGTCGTTTCTGCTGCCTGAAACAAATATTTACGTAACAATATTAAAAATGAAGCAAAAATGGTATAGTGTAGGATGTAAATATTTTATTACAATAGAAAACATAGATTTAAAAATACATATAACGATTTGGACAGGTAGCGAACCTTTCCTCGTAAGAGACAGAAATCCCAAACAGAGATACTAGCTTGAAGAGGACATTTTAAAACCATGGAGCAAATAACTTGATTAAAAGGTACCAACAAATAGACAAACCTACACAATACATGTACAGTGAAAAATATCCGCAGGGCAGTAAGGACTATACAGGAGGGTGATCAATCCAAATGGGTCAGTATGGAGGTTTTGGAAACCATATCAGATATAGCGAAATTTTGTCTTAGGAAAAAAGAAAAACTGCATTCATACACTTACAAGAATACGTGTACTCGGCCCAGGAATTGAACCATGACTTTTTGAAAATTTAAAAATTTCGTCATTTTTATTTGATATAGGTACACATACTATATAATATCATACTGATCCATTTAGGTTGATCACCCTTTATAGCTCATCGAGTACCACAACTAGGCAAATAAGAGACAGGGTTTCGCCTTAAAAGTTTATGACTATTTATAATTTTTTGGCAGTGCCCATTGCCCAAACTAAACAGAGAAGTCGAGCAGTATATCATGCAACAAAATCTACATGTAGCGAGAATTGACTCATGCATGTTATTAAACTAGATTTTTTTATGGTTTCTTCCGAAATATGGACGTTATTAATTAGTCTTCCTACAAAGTGATCAATGCGATCACTTTTAAACACATCATCAGCATATTTTAGTCCACTGCGACATAGGCCTCTTCTCTCTTATACTTATGGTCATATACCTAAGGAGGTAATTACCATAATCGTCATGCTGGGCAAGCGGACTAACGATAGCAGTTATAGCAGCACTTACTGTAATAATAGAGGTACCTATGATATACTACCTGTCTGTATATTAGATATAATCAAATATCGAAACGAGACATTAGTTGTAATGTTATGGAGTGAAATTGTAATTAGTTTAATAGGTGTATAGAAGTCTCGAGTTTCTAGATGAAGCGTATTAAAACATATCGGGCAGTAAGGGCCTTATCACACTTGCGATTTACAAGCGATTTGAAAGCGAAGCGTACGCGCGGCGTGTTCGTCGCGTGTCCGTAACCGTTTCGCCGCGATTGCGTCGCGATTTTGCCGCGATCGCGTAACAAATACGCTGCTCAGCCGTCAGTAAATCGCTCAGAGTGATCTGAGTCTTGGACAGTCACTAATAAGATTTATTATTAAATATTCGATACCAACTCTTGACATGGCAAACTTGGTGCGCAGTTGCGGCGTATTCGTCACGCGGTCGCGGCGTAATCGCGACACCATCGCGTCGAATTGGTTGCGGGCACGCGAAGAACACGCCGAGCGTACGCTTCGCTTTCAAATCGCTTGTAAATCGCAAGTGTGATAAGGCCCTTACATATTGGACGAACACTCGTTTGACATAATACAACATTATTTGGAGTTGAGTTCTGATAAAAAAATATGGTAATATTTTATTTGTGGTAATACATTGTGCTATGCAAGCTATATCTAATATTCGGTACAATGCAAGTTTTTGCTATATACTTATCCATTTTTATATGGAAGTAATATTCGTACTTTGTTGAAATGAATGTTTTCGGTACAACGAATGGGCTCCCAAACTTCTGCTTTTGGATAAAGTGCATTTAGACCAAACGAGCATTCGCTCATTCTATTCCCCACTCTACGAAATCAACGAATTTCGGTGAATCACGTTTTTAGTAACGAACGAATTTCGTAGAATGGGGGATAGGATAAGCGAATGCTCGTTTGGTCTAAATGCACCTTAAGGTATCGTCACTATAGTCAAATGTTTTTATGTACCTATTCCATCGTCCTTGTTTTACAAGCAAGATTTGCTTCAAATTGGATCGGTTAGTTCAGGATTCAGGGGATTTGACGTCTCGGTAAATTCAGGCGTCTAATGACCGAATCTCGACAAACACGATGCCTAATAATTCACTACGCTGCGAAGGTTGGTAAATACCTGCTGTGGAAGGTGTAGTGGTGAATTAATAAGACTCAGGGGTAGACTTTTAAGAAGTATTACATATATACTTCGCACCACGTGAGCGTGACCCAGAGACCTAAGCCTCGAGGGTGACGGATTTTTTTTTTAGATAAGATAGAAAGTGTCGAGTTGTTCAAAATTATGAATAGATTCATGTTTTATTATTTTTATCGCCATTTTTGTAACACCCTGATTTTAATATTTTTGTGCATGGGTATAATATAATTCGATCGAATAGGTAAAAAGCGGATTATCCACTGTTTTACTTACTTGACAAACAATATGATTCCGGTTTTTTCAATCTGTCGGTATATGCCTTTCCAGGATGCCAGCATGCAGTACTGTTGTTTCGTGGTCAGCGGGCACCTCGGGTCCGACGGAGGCGCAGGGCGGTCGAACGCGTCGTGGTTCAACTCAGACGCAGCCAGTTTCGCCAGCTTACATCCCATTGTCACATCGACACTGCACTTCAATTTATAGAATAAGTTTAATCGTGGAAGTGTTTTGAATTGCACAAACAGCAAAACGGCACTAATCTTCTCAGTGTCCACTTTGCTCCGTTATTTTGTTAGCGTATTTATGTTAACAAGTGACAATCGTGTGATTTTGTTGCTGCTAATTTATTTAACCTCACTAAAAAAAATTATATCAACATATTTTAGACACCTATTACAATATACGCATTCTTTTACAAGAATAAACTAATGCAAATTTTAATTTGCAATAAGCGAGCGGTGTGTATCACTTCACTTCGCTGTCTAAAAATGTGGCCATTCAATTTAATTAAGTTATTCAGATTAATAGCTTGAACTAAATG
Source organism: Thaumatotibia leucotreta (assembly GCA_025490895.1). NCBI lineage: Eukaryota > Metazoa > Arthropoda > Insecta > Lepidoptera > Tortricidae > Thaumatotibia > Thaumatotibia leucotreta. The sequence continues at coordinate 31,583 of JALPQI010001328.1, read as the reverse complement.
ACTTATGCAATTAATGCAGGATTACATACAATAAACACACAATTAATCAATAACGACGTCTAGTACTATTCCACTATTCGAAATTTAAATTTAACCGCCGTTGCATTTCGTGATCACGCTGGCGCGATCTTTTTCGTACTGACTAGTGCAGAAACGTTCTAGTGATGGGAAAGTTATTTCGGTGTGCGAATAGGTATAATTCTTTCATAGGTATCATATTTACCTTTAATGTACTACGGAATTATAATTTTACATATCCAATTAAGATGTAATAATGAACTAAGTATAATGTACCTAATGTAGGTAGGTACATTATAGTAATAGTTATACCAATTATTGATCTTAGAACTATTTCTTAACATATTTGAACATATCTTTTTTGCGAAAACTTTTCTTCGTCCTACTTAAAGCTAGAGTAAGCAGTACTTAATTGAGCATAATGTCATTATTCTGCAGCATTACTCAGATGATTGTATGACGGATATTGAATGTTTTTCGTTCCGTCGTTTCATTGAGTTTACTAACAACGTCTATAAAACTAACGGCTCACGTATATAGAACGATATAAGGGTAAAGATCTCGTAATCAATGGAGAGAATGATCATCCCAGTAACTTTGGCCGGAGTTGGCAAAGTTTCCAACTGTAGTCATAGCCCAGAGAGTTGAACCCGGGAGCGGCGGAGTGTTAAATTAATACAATATCGGACGACCAACTACTAATATCGTTATTTATCGTTTTGAAATTAAGTACTTTGGTTTTTGTTATTAGGTCACGTTACATTCTCATTTTAAATTTTGGGGATCTGTAGCTGTAGTCCGTCTGTCCGTATGTCACAGCCATTTTATTTAATAATATAAAACATGTATAATTATACACATGAAATTCGGAACACATTAAAATATAGTAAGGTCAATGCGGGTAATACCGTCTATCGAAAAGTCCGTCTACCAACTGATTTTCACTCCTAACTCAACAATATAAGACCCATATGACGGACTCTCCTTACAAATAAAATATGCCGGAATTACTCACACTGACTTTATCTTGTATACTTTGTCCAACCAGTTTGTTAGTAGAAAAAGCCGGCAGATTAAAAAAATGTAGGCGGGAAGAGTTGGTTGTGTGTAGAAAATGTAGGCGGTAAGAGCTGGTTGTCTGTAGAAAATTTGAATTTCCCGCCTTTTCTTCTGGATCAGTTGGACAGAATATAAGATACACAATTACACGTTATGTGCGGGTGTCCAATGGATGCAGACAGCTCACGACCGATCTTTGTGGAACTCTCTGGGGGAGGCCTATGTCCAGCAGTGGACGTTAATTGGCTGATGACGATGATGATGATGATGATGATGTTATGTGGCGGCCTCCGAAGCCCAGTGGGACGTAGTTAAGGAAAAAAGATCCTATTCATAAAATCTGTCAATAAAATTTAAATCTTATATCACAAAAAAGTCATGAATGTTATTACGTAGATCCTTTTTCCTTGTCTAAGTTCTGTGGGTACCTAATCGCAGCGACTCTGGCTGCAATAAAGAGTTTGTAAAATGTAAATAAAAAAAATACAAAGGTAAGTCTTTTTTTGTTTATGACATTACGACAATTGTTTTGTAACAAACAATGTATACATAGTTTCTATAAAATAAATGAATAGTTCATAGAAACCGTTACAAAATTGTTAAATAGGTTATATTTATAAACCTTTTTTATAGATTCGTTTCAATTGATCTAGAATTTATTTAACGACAAAAAAACCGCTCTCAGTTTATTATAGCAATAAAATTATCGCAAAGAAATGTGAGTGAGTATTTAATCATCAACGTAGGGCCATAAACATTTTCACACTTCAACGTTGTCTAAAATAAAATAGTATCTATTTTTAACAGAAGGCACATCACTATCCCATAATTATGACCGACGATATTGTATGATAATTTAGATATTATGGCGATCATACGTCATGGATTCCTTTTGATACCATTATGGACCTTATATCTTTAAGTTACGGGTCATTGGTATGCTATGTTCGTGACCATTGTGTTACTCATATGGACCTTATTTGGGGGTTAGGGCGTCACACGTAGGCTAGTTGCTATTACAATAGCTTGTACAATTTTAGAAATATTTTGATGTCGTTACCTGTAAAATTAAGTGTAGCTTGTTAAGCGACTCCATTATTTACACATACAACATCAACATGCAAATTTTATTTTCATTTCACATAATATCACATAAATTACAAATACAATCACAAATCCTTATTAAACTAACTTACAACTAACAAATAACCCATTACATACTACCTACTAGATAAAATTTACAATTCAATATAATACCTTAAATTACAATGTCAAATTAATGTCAAAAAGTTAATAACCACTTAAAATAAACCCCCCTGAATCGTACCCGGCTCAAAGGTCCCCATTACCCCCGCTGCGTTCCCGCGCTGAACTGCAATGGAGACCTGCTGAACCAGGTACGACCCAGAACGAGGATCGCAGCCCCTCTCGCGCAAACGATGCCCAATCTCCCTAACGAAAGCGAGAGCCTCTGAACCCCATGGACCTGCAGTCTCGATGGCCACCGGTATGAAATCATAAGCGGATTCCAAAGCGGAGTACTTCATATGCTTAGCCTTTGCAGCCGACTCCGCTGCTGAGCCAGCACAACTAGTGGTCTGCCTCAAATGGGATGCAGCATATGTGCTAACACACGTTGCATCCCACAAAAGGCAGCGCCCCCTCCGCCACGGAATTAAGGTAAGTCCATCTGGCCTCTTACCGTCTGTGCGGCTCAAACCCGGTGGCTTCAAAACGCACGGCACATTAGCCGACACTAAAGCCCGCCTCAGAATCTCGTTGATCGAGTGGTGCCTCGGAAACCGGCCAGCACATCTCTGGCAACTGAGGCCATGGAGCCCACTCTCTTGGACCAATGCTCCACAACGGCAACGATGAGCCTCACACACCTTTGCCCCCAACCTGAGGGCCGCTGAAATTCTCAAAGAATCGTTGTCTAAGAGCGTACCAAGCTGAGGCGAAGGCAAAGCATGTAACCACGCTCCGGACTCTGGTCGTTCAAGGGCTTTAAGGCGCGCCAGGTCCACACCCGAGGCACCATTTAACAGCGAGTCGTAGATGCGCTTGCTCCACAAATCATCCCACTGCTTCTGAGCAACTGGATCGTCAGGCCGCTTATCGCCGGGGATAGTATCCGTAGTTTACACATTCCCTGAGCATTATAGTACATTGTGCTTTTATGACTCGAGTTAGTATTCCGCTTACCGACCGTGATGCATACAATGTTTTTCATCACACTTGCCAACCAAAAAATAAGTTTTAAGACATAATATTATTAAATGACGTACTGACATTTCTATTACTCCCTAGGGAATTTCACTTTTCTATTACTCCCGCTACGCGCGCAAGCAATGGCGCGCTTAGACAGCAAGTGTGATGAAAATACTTTTCTATCTACTTCCATATCATAATTATCCTATTATATTCAAAAGTGGTAATGTAATGACCTATATTAAGAAACTGGTGTCTGTGGCTGTATCATAATGTTAACATTGAAGTATAGTGCATCATAATATTAATATTAAAGTATCAGTGTCAGTACATTAATGTTAACATTATAAAGTCAACTTATTTTTTTTTTTCAATAGGTACATGTTTATTGTAGGATATTCTTACACAAATTGAGTAATTTGAACTGATTTGAATTGTTATATTTAGAGGAATTTTAATTAGTGGATATCAATGTAAATAAAGGTAAATTATCATTCTAAACGTATGATAAGGATGTAGATAAATTTATTTATGAACACAATATAAGTCTGTTCTATCCCATACAGATTCTCGTAATAAAAATTAACTCATAAATATTAGATGTCAGATACCAAAGAAAAACGACCAAGGTCACCTATAGTTTGAGGTGGGGATCAAACCCACGTACTCAACTTTCGCGGCTGATGTCTGTACCCCTCGGCCACTCGGTCCTAGCAACCACCGGTCAAATTTCTCGGGTATATGCAATCCCTTACAAGGCTAGGCGTCTTTGACCATTCTCTAAGGGCAAGCAATACAAAAGGGGAATAAAAAGTAGGTACAAATCAAAATATTTAGTTAATAAATAATTTGATTTGTTTTTTCGCAATACCTTCAAGAAATTAACTCGTCACCTGCGTATCGAGCAGCATTTTGTTGGCACTTTACACTATTTTTTTCTTAGACACTGCGGGGATGACACATCCATTGTAGTTGTATTTTATTAAGATGAATATACTCTTTACTTTACATGGTAAGAAACCTGATGGTGTGTCTTTGGTTCCTTGGAGCTTGGGACGGATGTTGGTATGGGATGCTACTTGCGTAGATACCTTGGCACCGTCCCATCTTCAACGAATTACGTTTAAGACAGCCACTGCGGCTGAAAATGCCGAATATTTAAAACGTACCAACTACGTTTAAGGCAGCCGCTGCGGCTGAAAATGCCGTATTTTTAAAACGTAATAAATATAAGGGCCTCGGCAAAGAGTACGATTTTGTACCGTTTGGCGTAGAAACTTTAGGTTCTTGGGGCCCCAGCGCACGCAAATTGTTTGCTGAGATCGCGAAACGTCTGGTTGATGTAACTAAAGACCGAAGAGCTGGCGACTTCCTCGCACAACGCATCAGTATTGCGATACAGCGAGGAAATGCCGCCAGCATCCTCGGTACAATGCCACAAGGGCCAATCTTAGATATAGGTTAGGTTAAGTAGATTAGTTAGTTTTAATCGATGTACATAAATTGTAGTTCTTTACATTAGTATTTGATAATTTGTGATTCCTGTATTTTTAGAATTGAGTTAAATATGTGTATTCGATCTTGCATGTATAAGCTATGTATATAATTTGATACTCAAAGCGGCGCCAGTAGAAATTTCAACCAATTGAAACTTAGGAATGGAACACTGCGAAATCCATGCGTTTTTAAATCAATAATCAACTCAAGCCACATTACTCGTATTATTATCCGAAAAGATCCTATTGAAACTATAAATTAGGGCTAAAAAATTTAATATCTATATTTCTTTGTTCGCTTTGATACCATCATTCGCATTGTCTTTTGATGACGACTTTATTAGGTAACGTTGGACCGTAAATTATTGTTATGTTATATTAGTAACAGGGTGTTTAACCAAATTGCCAATCGCTAACGCTTAATCGTCAATCGTAAACGAAAGGCAGCTAATTGTCTTTGTCGCACTAATATCAAAGGGTGACAGAGAGGGAAAACTACGATACGCTAGTTAAGTGCTAGCGCTTGGCAACTTGGGTAAGCACCCAGTTGTACTTAACTTTTTAACAACAATCTGCACGTGAGTTTTGAATTTTTTAGCTGTACAGGCCTACTACCGCATAAATCGAAATTCGTAAATATCGAGTATTTTTCTCTGTTACTCAAACGAAGGCGTCATTTAAAGTGAGAGAGACAAATCCTCAAAATTAATCAATTTCGTTTTTCGCGGTAGGGCCGCTGAGAACTTGTTACCTAATACTTACTCCGCTTTATACGAGTGATATCATCACATCATCAGCCTGTTTCAGTCCACTGCTAGACATAGACCTCTCGTGTGACGATATGGATGCATGAAGAGGTAATAGTATCACGCTGGCGATAGCAGTAGTTTGTCTAACCTAATGACGTTGCTGTCCATGATCAACCTTCAATAAAGCGAAACGACACCCATGGAAAGAATTGGGATGTATTCTTTTCTTACTACCGTCACCAGTATTTGGCGGCGAGTGTATGTAAGGAGAAAAAAATCTGCACATCTTCATCAACACGGACAGTCAAGCAAATGGTTATAGAATATAAGCCAATCAAAAGTTTAATGGACCAATCACAACTATTTTTAAATGGCGGTTTAAGTTTTTATAGGTTGACATTGAAATTCATTGCCGTGATGCATTTAAGAAGGGGTGACATTCGTCAACTAAAATTCAGGACCGTTTTTGAAAGGCAATTTACTATGGCGTGCGGCTTCCATGTTTTATTTGTTCGTAGTCAGTGTGAGTAATTCCGGCATATTTTATTTGTAAGGAAAGTCCGAAAAGTGTGAAAAGGATGGCTTTTTAGCGATAAAGCCATTTATGGTGTTGTCTAGACTTTTTGTTATATTCAGGTATGCTGTGCTATAGTAGCAAATAAAGTCATTTTTACAAATACCTAACTTAAATCTAAAATATATGACATGCAACTTCAGTGACGGCATTTCTATGCTATATCGTAATGCTGATACCTTCCTACGTTGTGCGAGGAAGTCGTCAGCTCTTCATTTAATAGATATCATTATATTCATTATTGAGTTCGCTTGTGTTAATCGGTATCCGTGAATTCCGGGAAATGCTCGGATTGCTCGATGATTAGACTCGATGGCAGAACTCGAGAGAATTCAAGTGTGATTATTATGTATGTTCAAACACAGTTGCTATAGTATATCTGCCTCAGGCTATGCAATGTAGAGAGTTTGCTGTAGGAAGCTTACCTTTACTTTACTAGACTAGATTCAGCTCAAAATAAGTATTTCTTACATTGTTCCACAAAATATCGGTATTCGGTTGATAAAAGGTTGCCTGAAAGAGATCGCTCTTTAGCAATAATACCGCCTGTTGTGTTACTTTTAAGATTTTTAATTTTTTGTTATTTTTTATTTTACGAGGTGTGCAATAATAGTATATTACATGCCAAGACCGTTAAATTGGGAAATATCTCGGATGACGTGTAATACACAAACATGTGATCTGAGGCTTTCCCATTTAACGGCTGAGGTGAGTAGGTATACTAATTTTTCTGCTCAACGGCGGCAACTTTGTTTATCGCAGCGGCCGGCAACGTGCTGTTTGCCGGCCGGAGGGCAGAAAAGAGTATTGTATTGTATATCGAAATATAATGTCAATATTGGGCACTATGAATACTATTATGAATACCTTTCCTGTTAAATATCTTGTCATATTATTTCTAAATCTAGTATGAGCCATTCATACTACCCAAACTTTACATTAGGTATTGTTACCGTGTGCAAAACTCAATGTTAATGAATAACTCTGTTACATATAACAGATTACCGAAAACTGTTTGTTTACTTTCGGATCCACTGGAATGGCTGGCATCCACTTTAGTATCGACGCAGCGAAACTTTTATTAGATCAGTCTAAAGTGGAGCGTGATATATTATGTATAGGATACGTAAGATACGTTATCCAGTACGAAGCTATAATACTCGGAGATAAATTAATAAGATTCCGCCTACGGCGTCGGGCTTCTAACACTCTCGTTGGAGATTCCATACTTACCTCCCTTGATGCATAATGTACTAATACCAAAAATATTGATTGTTAGGAAAATATAAACAAGGTAATAATTTAAATAATATTAATTTATTTTAAAACCAAAGTAACACTTTACATCGATATTTATACGACACTTTTGTTACAACACATTCATCATTAAATGAGTACTTAATTCTTAACTAAAGGTCTGTACACAAGAAGCAATCGACTAACATGATTATGTGAAGGGTCCACGGAAAGAACATGTCTAGCCAATTCAAATTACAGAAGGAAAAACCACCTTACTTTTAACAGAATAAGGTGTGAATTTGCCTTGATTTTATTAAGCACTGGACATGTTTTTTCCGTGTACCTTTCATGTGACGTTTTCAGACGAAAGCTACGTAGCACTTTGCCAGTTATCTACACCAATTATTTCTAATTGTATTTTAAGGCAATACCACCTCATTAAAAAGATAATGGACAAACTGCTAAGTAGGTAAAAAATACCGATAGTAATTAGATACAACATAAGAATTATAATTATCTGCCGATTATTGAAGATCACGGTCCAAAACAATGAAAATGTATGTGAAATCCTTATTTTAACGAAATTTCTTACAATGCGATAAACATCCAAGTGCTCATCATAAGTAGTTCTAGTGCATGTTGTCTGTGAAGTTAGGTCATTAGAAACACGGGCAAATTCAGTTTGTTAACTTACACGCCGAGCGCTACGAAATTTATTTTTAGTACAGATTTTTACGCGCTAGTGCGAGAAGTGGCTCATTTTACGTCAGGATCAAAACTTCGGGGGGCCATCAGTCTGTGCTAAAAAGCGTCGTAGGTACGAGAGACGTGCAAAAAGGAAATTCGTAACTCGTGTTTTGAAAACATCGCTACTCGTTTCGAATTTCATGTTTTTCGCACTTGTGTCGTAATGCACTATTATATTGTTATTCTGTCCTGTCACCCAGGGGGCAAAGGTTGCATATATTGCTAGAAGAAATTATCATCATCATTTTAATTCTAGTGGGTGTCTCACCATGGAAAGGTCGTGTAAAGACTGTTAGAAAAACCTTAGTTTTGTATATTTGAATGCTAACTGTGATTTTTAAGAGTGATCCAGGAGAACGTATTAGCAACGAGTGACAAAGGTGGTCGATCCATACATACCTACTGAATTAAACTAAACGATTCAGCCCTCAACTCAACGTGGGTAATCAATATAAAAAAAACATTATTGTCATTATATACCTACTAAAGAAAAATACTAAGTTAAGTTTTAGTATTACTAATGTTAAGAAGTAAAAGCTGAGGTTTCGTGTTATGTTCAAGTGGCTCTCATCGAGCTTGGTAATTATCTTTGGTATTTCTATTTACAGATTTATCGCTCTCATATATTCTAAGCCGTGCAAGTGTGCACAATCCTAACGTCATTATTTACACCCACACAATAACAGATCATAGTTTTATTTCTTTATAACGTCAAAGCGTTTTGGTACTATCTCAATACAAAGTCGATATATTTGAAATTTAAACTACATGAAATACTGCCTGGCGCGATACACTCTTTTACCTTTTGACCGCGGTACGTAGTCTGATATGCCTCAAATCGATGTCCAACAAACTTTGCCGGAGCCTGATGAATAAAACAATGATCTAATTGGGTTTTATAATGAAAAACATTGTCCCATTCATTAGCAATAAGCCCTGATGTGCGTGGTGTAATTTCGTTTTGGTAGCTATATTTGATGAAAACACGGCGATCAAAAAGTAAATTATCTTTTACATATTATATCGATAAATAAAAACTACAATGCTTTGAAAAAAATACAAAAATATTATTTGACAAATGTCATATTTTAGCTATTGTATTGAATCGCAAATAAATTTCAAATATCAGTACTTAAGTTAACTGTACAGTCAAGTGCAAAAATAAGTATCGAAAGAATCCGTTCATAAATATGTTACGACGTTCTTATTACACGGAATTAGAGTGCACTGGGACATATTTTTGAACGTTTTTGTATACCCCTTATTTTGTCTTCGACTGTAAGTGCTCAAATCGGTGATCAAAAATGCTAATATACAAATAATGCGCTCGCTGGGATTCGAACCCAGAATCTCTAGCTTCGTAGGCCAGGTCCAACTAGGCTACGGAGGCTGACAAAGAATTTACTTTTTTCACATCCCTAGAAAGTGAAAAATAAGTAGATTTAAATTATTGGTGCATTTAAAATGAATACTGAATCTATAATTTAAGATACTACAAACCGAACGTAAGGGTAGGTACCGGTTGACCCGGGTGAATATCCGGACGGCCGTAACCCGGTTGACCGGTGAATTGTAGATGTGGCGTTGGCTCCAGGCCAACAAAAGGACTGATGTCGGGAAAGCTTATACGGGGTGTAAGTCTAATTTTGTTTTTTTTTTTTTTACAGTGTAATAGTTTTTTTTAGTCTAATACGGGCGAAGCTCTTAACGGGGGTTAGTTTGTTACATAATAAGTATATTAAATAACTTTTACTTAAAATGAGAGCAATAAAATTATTCGTACGAAATCATTCGGCGTGCAATGTAGACCAACACACTGTTATAAAACAGTCACAGTTAAACGCTCGTTGACAGCTAATTTCAAAAGCAGATGTCATAAGCATAAGAGCGCTCGTACACCTGTAAGTTCTTACGTAAGTTATAGGGACGGAGCTATACTAAGGAATGAGAGGTGAATATCACTATCTCGTTCCTTAGTATAACCCCGTCCCTATAACTTACGTAAGAACTTACAGGTGTAAGGCTGGCCTAACTGCCATATCAATTTTATTAACAAATGTTCGTACCTACATTGCTATTCTGATAATCTTAAATAAAAATTCTATGGGATCAAAATTTAATGTAACTTAAACAAAACCTCGTAATCCATGATTACACTAATCGATCCCATGCCTGATTTAATTTATCGCGCGTATTAGATTTACACACGGTGTATGGTATCTATGTGTAGACTCAGACGCCTTCGGAAATATAGGTACCTACCGCTAGATAAAATGTTTATAATAATTTGTAGGTGAGTATGATGGTCAGGCATTTACCGTTTATCGTGCTACGCGCTGCTACGCGTCACTTTCGTATTCGCCCTAAAATGCTCACAGCTCCCATTTCCTTCTTAATAATCACAAGGCAATTGAAAGCGGCTGCCAGACACCGAAAGCAGTTTGACCGAAAGGCGGCGAGTTTTGGCGATTCCGGGGCAATTTGCCAAATCTGAAACCATATTAGAGGAAGCAATGGAACCACGTCGTTACGTCCACTGAATCAAAGTCAAAGTCAAAATATTCTTTATTCAATTAAGTAGGCCCAGCAACGAGCGCTTTTGAATCGTTAAAGTAAATAGCGAAGGAGAAAAAAAATTAACTCATTATCACCTACTACAATATTTTGTAGTTCACACGACCTACCTATCGTGATGGCTTATCTCGAGTATATCAGAAATAAAATATATCGACCACATCGTATCCTATGGGAATAATTTTTACCGCAGGAGAAACAGTTACCTATTCTTACTGATCTCACTAATAGCCCATTAAAAAGACATCGTACACGTTTTACGAGAAAGTCTCCTTTATTAGCGTTCAAGCCGTTAATTCCAGGCTTAAATCAATTATTTATTACTCCAGTTGGGGTCTTCAACTTTACAACCCTTAGCTCATTACTCCCTATATACTCAGGCATAATAGTAGATTGTTCAACGAGGGACTAAAACAGGCCATTATGACACGAGATATTTATCCACCCGAGCGTAGTGAGGGTGGATGTAGTTCGAGTGTCATTATGGCTGTTTAGTCCCGAATTAAACACTCTACTTTTCACTTAGAATGCGAGGAAAAAAGCTACATTCTACATAATCTCAGTATTAATTAACAGAAAGAACAAATAAGAAACAAAAAAATTATATGTTCTGCGATGTCAAAACTTCCGATTTCTTCGGAACATGGCCACTTTACTATAAATTTGTAAACTTTTTCAAGTTATAGGTATGGTTTAGTTGGAGTATGGTTTTAAGCTTCTTAGATTTTTCATCAAAATATGTCAGAAATACGCCTTCCATAAATGATGTTGGTACCTACCTAATTTGCTTTCCAGTTTTCCAATCCATAAAAGTTTGATACGCTTTTGAATATATTACACTAGATTTCGGCGGCAAAAGATTTTGCACCACCTCTTTTGCATTCTTCTTCATTCTGGAGTAAGGCGTTAATACCTACTTCTTCATCGCATGACGTGACATCGTAAATTATATAACTACGATTTGAACAATATTACTTATGGACAAAAACACAAAAAATAAGCAATCAAATTCGTTCCGCGTTTAAGTTTTTATCTGTATTCCTTTTTCGAAATATGACGCTTTAAATACTTGCATATTTAGCCAACGAATTGGAGCTAACTACATAAGTATTTTGAAGCTAATTGGTTATTAAAAAATAAGTAATAAATTGGATTCAATCTTAATCATATATTAAACAAGTATTAAATATACATGTATATCAAGAAAATAAATCGATTCTCCTAAATATTTTTTCACGATTGACATTTTGAGGTTATTTTCAATGTCAATAACCGTTCGTTCAAAAATCACAAACACTGGAAATGGCTGTTTAGGGGTTTCCAAAGTCAATTAAAAAAAAGTTTAGAGGTTGTATCCACGGCATGCACAAAAGTGGTCCATACACAAGCACTGAAAATGGCGACTATCCTTTATTCTTGAACACCGTGAGTGTGGCTGTTTACGGGTTTCCAACGTCAATTAAAAAAAATTTACTTTAGTCCCTAGAGATTAATAAAGAGTTTTAGTCCCGATATGCAGGGACTAAAATAACATTTTAAGAGCATGAGAAGTGAAAAATCTTAACAATGTCCTTCGTTACTCGGATTCCCGACCCTTTTCATCTTTATTTTAGTAAGTAACTTTACATAATTATTATTCTTTCATGGAAATATCACTATTTACCTATTCTTTGATGTTGTGCAAGTTTGATTAAATATAAATGATGTATATATGTAATGGGCTCTAAAATTATATTTACATTTTATTATAACTGTCCAGTCGACGTCGAGCGAGGCTAACCTCCTGCTGATTTGTTATGAGAGCATTTTATTTAAAGCAATTGCTATAACATTATTTGCAGGCACTTAGTTGAGAATATCTGTATTCTGTACTATGATAATTTCTCAAAAAGGGTAAGTGCAGATAAGTGAATTAATTTCATGGCGTTTAGTTTGATATTTATTCTTCAAATAGGTCGGAAAAACACATTATTTCATGCAAAAATGTCCTTTAGATAAGTTTTTAATGCGTAGGTATTTTCCTGCATATTTTAAGACCTGTCACGGGCATAGCCATACAGAAAGTTGAAATTACTTCTACTTAATTTGCCTTCTTCATATATATGAATCGACGCAGTGGTTATTACAAATGAGTATAAATAAAATATACTACTTGACTTTCTGGTTTTGCCACCTTAACAAACTATTAGAGAAATACCACATGTACAAGTAACTATTGTTTTTGTAAGGGTATGTATCTAATACCTCAGAATGTATAAGCCAACCAGTCAACCAATTGGAGCCCTAGACCACTAGGGAACTATTTCAACAAAATGATGCTTTAAATAACATTTTCATCACACTTGCTTTCCAAGCGCGCCATTGCTTGCATCGCGGAAGTAATAAAATTACACTTTTGAAAAAAAAAAGTATTTTGTAATATTTTCTTCGCTTACCGCGATTAAGACCTAATATTTTTGAAATAAAACTATGAAAATGGATAAACTCGCGTATATTATTTGAATTCAACTTCATCTCGAGGTTTCAAACTTTAATTAATATACGCGAGTTTATCCGTTTTCATAGTTTTATTTCATAAATATTTGGTCTTAAAACTATTTTTTTGCTCGCAAGTGATATGTGATGAAAAACATTCTCCGCCTACGGCGTCGGGCTTCTAACACTCTCGTTAGTAATACCGTACTTCTTACTACTTCACGTCATTACTTTTGCGTATCACCGATGTAACATGAATAGCTGATGATAATGATAATGAATTTGCTATGTAAGGCTGCCATGTCGTTGGTTTTCAAAATCGAGCAAATGGAGGACCGTGGGTTCGCTTCGCAGGTTCAAAAAAATGTGAATCCTGAGCGTAGCAAAGATTTCAAATAACGAGATGCAAAACAACAATGTGGATAAGAACAACTAACAGTTCACCTCATAAACGCAAATAAAAAATATTCTAAAACATTACAAATATTATCCAAATTAATATTATTGAATATTTATTTTTTCAAAAACATAGCACGCGCATCAAACGCCTATTAGCACTCGCACCAAACAATGACTTTGCAGCTTGGTATACCAAATAACCATCATTTATCATCACAACTCTTTTAATTCTATGACTCGTTTTCGTTATTGATTTATTTTGGTTGTGTATAAATATTTCTACTCGTTTGCCTTTAATCTGCTTCAGGGCCGTTGGCAAGGATTAAAAGCTTATGCACGTTTTCAGTTTTTAAGCCTGTTTAATAAAGTAGGTATTTCAACAAGTGAAACAAACCTCCAATTTTATCTTGGAAACATTACGGAATTTTTTCAAGTTATAAAGAGTTTATTATTTTTGTTACGTTCCTTGAAAACATAATTATATTTTTGTAAGAAATCATGAAACGAAACTATCGGTAGGGATTAGATGATACGATAGATTTACATACATTAAAAACTAATAATATGAAAAGAATAAACTTTAAAGATGACAATTTTGTGCTGAACCCGAGCAACGCTATTTGTATTGATGTACTTATTTAGTAGTCAACATTCTAACACACTTGGGTGATTGTATGACAGGTGAGTACGCCGCTGAAATGGAATGGAAAACGAAACGTGTTCGTAATCCCTATTTCGCAAACAAAAGAATTTAATAATTTTGAATGTTTCAATAATATTATGTTTGTTCTGGAGTTACGTATTCCTCTTTCAGGCTGCGTTTCCATTACCTTTTGTAAATCTAATAATCTAATACGCACTGAAAAAAATGCTAAGTTGGATTTATCAGATCTTTCGTAATTCTAACCGGAAATTAAGGTTGATTGGGTCCTATCACAAATATTTTTTTGATTTTATCAAACTTTTTATGTTGGCATTTTACTAAATTAATTTGGTTGATTACACCAGTTTTTTGTTGATTTCACCAGTTGTTTGGTATAATGTACAATGTTCTTTGTTGATTTAACCAGAACTCTGGTATCGACTTCAACCTTTTTAGTTTTGTAAATTTGATAGCAAGGATTTGTTAGATATATCAAAGTTTCCTCGTAATATAGCCAACCTAAGTCACTTTGGTAAATATTTTTTTTAGTGCGGGCGGTAAATTAAACCAGGCATGGGATTCATATTAGTGTAATCATTAATTACGAGGTTGTTTTAATTATACTTAATATTTTTACACGATTTTTGGAGCAGCAATGTAGGTAAAAACATTTGTTAATATTGATATGGCCGTTATGCCATCTGCTTTTTAAATTAGCTGAGTAATTAGTTGAGTACGTTGCTCTACATTACGCGCGGAATTATTTCGTAGGGATAGTTTTGTTGCTCTCATTTTAAGTAAAAGTTATCTAAATGTACTTATTATGTCCTAGAATAACGAAGAGCTTTGCCCGTATTAGACTTAGTTCCTGTATAATCGACCCGGATGAGCGGTGAAGCATGATAAGAACAACTCTGGCAATACTACCCCTAACTACTGACCTTCACGTCTATTTCAGACGATTCTAGGTGGAAATGTCCTGAAGACATCGCTTTTGGTGGCTAACTAGACCTATGCGAGAGCTTTACTAACAGATAAAATAGTACCTTGTTTTTTTAAGTACCGTAAGTAATAATATTGCCGTACTGAGCGATTAAATCATTAGGTAATTTAAATCATATCGTGGTATAAAAAACTGCTGGTAACGGAATATCCTTGATATCACAGTCCTGTATCTGTACATAATGTGTGTGGTGTACAATTTCATGCAAGAGTGTAATGAAAGTGACCAAATTCTCGCATGTTTATTGATTAATTGTGCAAATTGTTTGTAATTGTTTTACTCTTATTATGTCTAGACACTATGTACCTATGTACTTACACATGGATCATAAGTAAATAAAGGGACCGTCGATCACTTTCATTACAGTTACATGGATTTACTTATCTAGGTACTCATTCAGTTCTAAGTTCATAGAACCTGTAGATGAGATATGGACCAGGCGTTAGAATATCGAAATGAAATCAAATGGAATATTTGGGTTTAATATATATGTATAGTTGCATATGCATATAACGACATATATACCTGCGTACAGGGATCGGAACCGGTTTTTTAGAAAAACCTCTAAATAGCTCAATATTTTTAAATGTTTTACACTCTTTATGTAGTATTCAACATTAACATTAACTATTAACATCATATTTTTGAATTACTCCATTAACAAAAAAATTATAAACCGAAGAACGAAAAAGAACGGAATTCGAACCGTTCTTTTGTATGGAGCAAAAACCGTTATCCGATCCCTGCCTGCGTATCCGTCTGAAAATTGTTATCAATTGAAATTGAAATTTTGAATCTGAGTTGAATATGGCAATATTCCTCCTTACCATGTTGCCAGCCGTTCTATGAAGGTCTTTGAGGTTCCAAACCGGATTAAGGTAGTCTTAAGTGATGTACGCCGGGTTAGAGCATAACCATTATACTATGCACCTGTTTTCTGGTGAAACTCGAATGCTGAAAGGTCCAGCTTACACCGGACGGCTTGTTGGATGGCTTAAGCTTTATCGGGTGATATTAAGTTCCTTTATTTATAGTTTATAGTAACAGGGTATCTATGAGAGGTAAAATAATGGTTTAGTTGCATTGGCAGTGGCAGGTTATTCGTGTTTAGTATATAATTGAAATAGCTTGAACACATAACGCTTTGTATTGGAATTCCGAAATCCAAAAGTGTTATTATTTTGCCTGTACCGTATATTACGCATTCTGTCTCGTTAGCCTATTAGTATAGATGATTTGTTACTCAACAGTTGGTTCAAAAAACCTAAGATAAAGCTTGTATGATAACGATGTAATTATTAAAGTAAGGACATACCTACATTATGAATATTACAAAAAATGCAGTGAGTACGATATGACCAGTCAGATCCTTCGTTATGTAAAGTACAGTACAATATAATCGGCAGATAAATGACAAGAAAATAAAGGTGAGCAAAATAATGCTAGGTAACATCTTGCCTCAGAATTGTTTCTAACATTCTTGATAAAATATAAAGGGTAACAGTTTTAAAAGTCAATTCCAAAAATTCTTGAAATACCGGTGTATACAATATTACATATTAACGTATACACGTTAAATGAAAAATACAATTCGAGTTGTACACATGCTTGTATTTTTAGTTAAAACATTCAGAAATATTACAGTCATCAGGATAAAATGTACACTGTTAGAAATCTACATTACAGTTCTCTATTTTTTTGTAAAGTTGGCGAGTTAAGGGATTCTATTGTATGTAGATACGAGTATAGAAAATATTACATTCGATTATATGTCTCAAACCATTAAGTCGGTTAGTTAAGCTAGCTAAGTGTGCATTTTGATTTAATGTATTGTGCCAGATATTGTGCATATTTCTTTGTAACGAACAGAAAATACAGAATGACAACTATTTATGCTCGTACTCTAAAGTCGCTACTCCATTTTTAATGATGAAATTTTAACCAATACTCAAAATATCACGTACCATCTTAGCGACTTTAGGACACGAAGTTACATTATAAAAACAAACAGACATTTATGATAATATTGACTCCTTCATTGACACAAATAAGTGTACCGAATTAGATTAATTAGCAACTCATTCACATTTATATACGGAAGACGCAATTCATAATAATAAAACATTTACTAAAGCGCAAAATATTTAAAACAAAATTCATGGACCAGCCATAGATAACAATAACATAGTCATTTTTTTAATTGACAACCAAAACTCATTAATACGAATATGTACATGCTTACTGTTGACTAAGTTGTTAAACTTATTAGTACTAGGCCTAGGAGACGCTCAAAACAGTATATAAGTAATGCATGTAGATAGGTATGTACGTGTTATGTAACTCGAACGGTGATATCATCACTATTTTGGTTAAGTAGCCTACGCGTACCCTTTTTCAGCGTTATGTTACTAAGGAATCCGTAGACAAAATGCCAAAAATCTAATACCTCTGATAGTTCACCCTTCTGTCTGCCTGTCCGCATGTCAGATGCGATGTTGTTTATTACCTATGTTCAAAATCTGTGTAGATAGAAAATCAATTACGGGACCCTACATTGAGCATGTCCTGACATGCTCTTGGCCGCTCTTCTAACGATATAAAGATGTAAAAGCACAACCAAATAATATACTTCAATATTTGTGTTTTGTAACAACGGTACGAGTAGAGGTATCTTAATATTATATATTCAAGATACCTCTATCGTTGAAGGTACGATATAGTGCGATTATACATTTTTGTTATAAATACCTACATGTTTCGTTTAGATAAATGACAAAATTAAGTTGTTCTTATAAGCGTATTCTAGTCTGAGTTTTGGTCGTCGACTAACAATTTATAAACATTTAGTAATAAGCGTTTGTGACATTCATTAAAATTAAATAACTAACCGCTTTTCTTATGTAACACACTCACATTTCGAATATCATATATGTATCTATATTTCATGCTATTTCTTAAAAATAATCACTGTCGCCAAGCGTTCTTATGATCCCTGCTTAGGTACAAATCTTTTAATAGACGCTTCTGGAACCTTCAACTCTGTTCAAAATTCTCATCATTAGCAGTTAACACAACTTACTTAAATTTTAAGACCCATTAAAATATTCACAATATACACATCCATATAATTTAATTTGTTAGTCACTGTTCATGAATTGACATGCCCAATATTTATTTAAAATACAATTCCAAATGTTGGAATGTTTCGAACACTCGATCTTTGTCTGACGATCATATAAAAATTTGAAAATATTCGTCCATTCAGTTTTCATGCTTTGAAACTGGTACCATAGTTCGTCTTGAGAGTTTTCTTATTAGTTTCTAATCTATGGTAGCTCACGTTTTATTGCCAGCCTTCTCAAAACCTTCGACGAGCGTTTCTAATATGAATTTTATGGTTATTTTGTAGATGTTTTCGACGTTGGGCGTGTAGCGGTCGCCTAATGTGGACTCCACGGCTGCCAGAAAGGGAGCCTCAATTTTCTGAAACATAAAAAAATATTTGCTTAGGGTAAGGTTGAGTGTGAGAATACGTTGAGGGAAAGGATTATCGCGTGAAATTTATGTACGATATTTATACTTAGCAATGTTTGGGAAAAAATTTAAACACATGCACCAATCATTTATGAGACTGGTGCATAAAGATAAGGCTTAATATTATAACAATTAGTGTGTAGTTTATAATAATATTTAATGATCGGAACTATGGGTACAAAACTTCAACAGCACTTTAAAAATTGACACGTGGGAATAATAGCCAAGAAACATACGAATATTATTGTAAAATCTGTAAATACCTATCTTGATCTATCCTCAGAATCTTGAGCTTACAATGTTTGGGTGTGTAGATATGTATTAGACAGGATGTATGTGAGTCGATTGCAAAAATAAATTACATAATTTATTAATGTATTTTTTTTTTGAGTTTAATAATGAACAAAATTTAACATCATGACTATTGGGTTACGAAATTAAATTTTATGTAACAACTTTTGGCACTGAAAAAATGAGCGACATAAGAGTATCGAAAGTTTCTATGAGCAATCACAAATATACGAACCTACATCTTTAAAATTTGCCCCGTTTTACTACTGTCGAAGGACATAGTTTGTATGAGTAACTTTCGTAACCCATTGAAGCGATCATGATTTTTGTTTTGATTATTGCAAACGACTTATGACCTTAACTACGTTTATATTTTTTACAAACGACGAATCACTATTCAAAATAGTCAAGTAAGTGGAGTTGTCAATAGAACTCGATGCCAATAGAATGGTGTCAATAGAAGTCGATTATTTTTTACTTACTACTAGGTGGTCCTAGTAGAAACTAAAAAATAAACTAATATTTATTTATGAGATGGATTGTTAACCAAGTAGATTATTTTTTAGTTCCTACTAGGTGGGACTACCAAATCGGTAATGTTTTAGTTACTACTCTAGGTGGTCCTAACATAAACTAAAAAATAATCGACTTGGTTAACAATTCGTCACAAAAATTTTTATAGTGTAAGAACTTTTTACATGAAATGTTTTGTATGGGATTACATTATTTCCAGGAATTAATTCCTAGCAGGTTGGAAACCGCTTTGATGTGTGAGTTCCGAGTTTGCACATTACCAGGAGAAGGATTTATTTTTTTAAAGCCAAGTTACTGTCAAGTTTTCGGTAATTTTTCGGTTTTTTGGTTACCGTTATCGCTCGAAAACGGTAAGTTGGATGGGAAACTCATTCTGGTAAGAATTAAAGAGGGTTATATGTTATACAGGGTGTAATCGATAAGTGTTTACAAGCCATAATTCCGTAAATATGAGAGATATCAGAAAACTTTTAACTGATATCGAAACTACGTTACCCAACGAGTAAAATTACATGAATAACTTTTTCTACATAGATGAAATAATATTAAAAATACTAACTTAAAACGCTCCCATACATTTAGTATGACGACTTACAGCCTTAAAGAATGTCGGGTGTCGTAAGAGATAAAATTGTTAGAGATTCGTTATTTGTGCGAATACATTGTAATAAAATAATAATACTACCGTTTATGAAATAATTAATATAACATTAATTTTTAAATAAAAAAATATTCGTATTAAACTAGTCTTTGAAGGAACGGTTACGTACTAAATGTATGAAGTGAATAATAAATGAAGTTAATATTTGAGATATTTCTGATTTTATTTCAACAAAGTTATTAAAGTAATTTTACTCGTTGGGTTATGCACTTTCGATATCAGTTAACATTTTTCTGATACCTTTCATATTTACGGAATTATGGCCTGTAAACACTTATCGATTACACCCTGTATAGGTCTCCTCAATTTCACGCCACCGTTCTCGATCTTCGGCTGCTCGCATCCAGCTCCTGCCAGCCATCCTGCGCAAATCGTCGCTCCACCTTGCCTGAGGGCGTCCTACACCACGCTTGCCGAGACGCAGTCTCCACTCAAGTCCAGCAGTGGACTACGATAGGCTGATGATGATGATGATGATGATATTTTATATATTTAGGGTAGTATTTATCTCGTTTAAACTAACTCGAACGGCGCTTAACAACATTAGGATTTCCATGGCGTTTCCAAACAGTCGACTGTCCGTAACATTTATGCCCGCCTTCTACTGCGAGCGGAACGGACTCATTAATGGCTCCGTTTAACTTACACCGCTGGTGTGACTTACAGCCGTCAACGGCATACTAGCACTTGGCCTGCGATGCATGTGAAACGGAGCCATTAAAGAGTCTGTTCAGTTCGCAGTGGAAGGCGGGCATTAGGGTGTGGGAGCTCGGCCAATGAGACCGCATCACAGTGTTTCGAATTTTGAATTTGAAGTATGTAATTGGTTACCTATTACCAACATTTTGTACTACATGTTTTATAAAATTATAAGTTAAGTACCTACTGCGGAATGAGGTATCGAGACAAACCAATGTGGTTTTACGATACTATCATAAAAAAATATGTAGTTAGTATTATATCCTAATAAAAAAATAATAAAAAATTGCACAGTTCCGCGTCAGTGGAGCCGCACCCTTAAAGTCGTTGCGTGAGATCAAAGGAAACGTCACCGGATAAGTATTCGCATTTTAGGGATAGTTATATTTCGGCTCAGAATCACGACTTGAAGAAAAAAGTGTGTCAAATGTTTATTTATAGACCATGTGAAATCTTTTACAACCGTACCTGTGACGGGAAAGAACATGGTAACATTATTAGTTTATCTCACTGCACTTCTGAAGGGCATTTTTTATTATTTTTGGATATATTTCGTTGACTTTTACCAAGATATAAAAAAAACATGCAGACACAAGATTGATGTAAACGCTGCCAACGAAGTCACAGCGGTTGAAACGCTCGGAGAAATGCCCTGGGGGGTTACCATGACGTACTAATGCGATTCAGTTAAGGGCGAGAAAAAGGGACAAGGTTATACGAGTCGTATATCTCTGGCCTTTTCCCTGAACGTAACCTGAGTCTTAGTACGTCATAGTAACCCCCCTGAACTCCTACTATATTAGCTATGCGTATTGATGCATTAGGTAATGCCCATAATCGCCACGCTGGGCCAGCAGATGATGATGCTGCTGTTTATCATCAATCTTCTACTTCTATGAATGATCAGCGACACGTCAATCCTTTACTCGACTCTTACAACATCCACGGGAACGGGGGCGGTGGGAATATCATAAATTAATAGAGAATTTGTGAAACATTTGCAACTTACATATTCATTGATAACCGAACTTTGAGATGACAAGAGATGACGACTTCCTCGCACAGCGTATCAGTCATAAATATATATGCCACAAGCGTCGTCCGTACAATGAAACAAAGGCTCAGGTAGGTTAGTTAGATTTAATATATATACCTATATATAAATTGGACAGATTCGGCAATAAACTTTTAAAAAACCTAATGTGTTTATTGGACGATGCAAAGCAGAAAGGTTAAGTTCCCTACGTAATAAATACATCAGAATAACAGGATTTATTGTTTGCAAGTCGGGAACTAGGGAACACGGCTAACATAATACCGCTCTTTGATATAATGTTACATTCGACTCTTCGATTTATTCCAAGAAAAGCAGAAACATCCTCAGTTTTTATTAGTTTATGCTTGGATAAACGAATAAAATTCCAATCCTTCTAACGGTAGTTACTGTAGGTTGAAAACCAATAAAGATAAATCATATTTAGTAGATAACATTATAAATAAATAGCGCTCGCGTTTTCATAACTTCTAGATACACGATACATTCTTTATAATAATAATCTAGTAGTTAATGTATACAAAGTATGGTTTCTCAAAATTTCTAGTTACAAACATCATTTATATTCTTGTGTTATGCTTATGACAAATAAATACGAAGATAAATAAATAATAAATAAATATATGGACATCTTACTCAAATCGACCTAGTCCCACGGTAAGCTCAATTAAGGCTTGTGAATGTGGTTACTAGGCGACGATATATATACAGGGTGTAATCGATAAGTGTTTACAGGCCATAATTCCGTAAATATGAGAGATATCAGAAAACTTTTAACTGATATCGAAAGTACGTTACCCAACAAATAAAATTACATTACATACATTAATTCTAACTAATCTAATCTCTCTGACCTAATGTTCTTAAGAAATGTAATCTTTTAATTCCAGAGAGATTTCCAGTAAAGCAATTTGAAATTAAAAACACTTGACATTATCACTTCGTAGGTATGTGATTTTCTTTAACCTTAACTAGAAATAAGTACATACGCTCAAAAGCTCATTTCTTGTTGCTAACTGTGTTATAATTGGATACTTAGAGATAAGTTTCGTGATATAAAATAATCATAAATATAGTGATAGGCCCAATATGTTTCTAAGGCGTTCTTAGTACAGTCAAGAGTCAAAATACAGTCAAAGGCAAAATATGGAGGAAATACCCTAAAATATGTCCCAGCTCACTTTAATTTGTCGTGTGGTGACGGCAGTAAGAATATATTTGTCACCACCCCAACTTCTCCTGCAGGTGTCGTAAGAGTCGACTAAGGGATTGAAGTGTCACTGACCATTATTTGATAAAAGATTGATGATGGGCAGCAGCGTCATCACTCATCATATTGGACACATTACTGCGATCGCCAATCCACTTGCCCAGCGTGGCGATTATGGGCATTTACCTACCGCCTAATAGTCCTATAATACGCATAGGTAATAGGAGAGGCCTGCGTTCAGCAGGGGAATATGGCTGATGATGATGATGTACTTTATAATATTCTTTGTAATAAGGTCATCACATATTTATGGCGCAGCGTGGGAAGGCCCCCCACAAGATGGAGCGACGACCTGGTAAAGGTTGCGGGTGTCCAATGGATGCGGACAGCTCACGACCGATCTTTGTGGAACTCTCTGGGGGAGGCCTATGTCCAGCAGTGGACGTCAATTGGCTGATGATGATGATGATGTTGATATTTATAAGAGAATTCTTTCGATAGGTGCATAAATTTGCATTTGACTGTAGAACAAAAAAAATACCTTTATATATGGAGGGCTCTACCTACTGATTTTTTTTTTTACCTTTTTGTATCATACTTTTCTAGTGGTTTATACAAAACATAAATATAATATATGTATTATTAAATGTTATTGCTGTAGTACCTAGCCACTAAGTACTTAAGGTCAGTGCGGGTAAGACCGTCTATCAGAATAGTCCGTCTACCATCTGATTTCCACTAGGGCTCTCGGTCGTGTCCGGGTTTCGTGTACCCGTTTCCGTGTACCCGTTTCTTTGCTACCGGGAAACGGGCTTCTTACCCGTTGGAAACGTTTAATTAGGAACCGTGTAATTAAGACACGGATACTCGAGTACCTGTGTCTGATCCGCCCTCAATGTGTAGTGGCAGTGGCAATCTAAAATATAAGTACGATTTTATATTTGAACAAAGTATTGAACCGCATTTAACCAACAACAAAGAAAATTTCTAGCTGCGTAATTCGTAAAAAACTGCGAAGTTTTCGGTAGGTATTTTTTTGTTTCAGACTTTTTACTAATAAAAACATAGGTTTTTCGAATATTCAATTGTAATGGATCCGCAAGACTCAAGCTTGGAAAAGTTTCTAAGTAGATCCGCGGACCCGCGCTTGGAAACGTTTCTAAGTTGGAAACGTTTCTTGGCGTTTCGTGTCGTTCGGGTTCTTAGTACCGTCGGTGCTAAGGATTCGTGTACACGTGTCTGCGGGTAACACGGATACCGGTAGCCCTAATTTCCACCCATAACTCAACAGTATAAGACGCATATGATTGACTTTCCTTAAAAATTTAATGTGCCGCCAGACATACCCATACTGACCTTAATAGTTCCCAGGTAAATCGGCTGTGACAATCGAGATGGACATGGCGAATCTATAAGGGTTCCATTTTTGCCATACTGGCTACTGGCTACAGGATGAAAATAGAAAATGTAATTTATAGTTTGAATTCCCATTTGTAAATTTCCAACTATGCACAATTCTAACTTTAATACGTTTAGCACGGTGTAGATTCAAAGTTTCAACCCCATTTCCTTTCCGTAATCAAAACTCCGTTAGTTTAAATGATAAAAGTTTTTTTAGTAACCCAAATATAGACCGTTTATTATTGTATTATTATCAGTCTTGAGCAATTTTAAATAAAAAAAACGTAGCAAATGGAATGGATAAATTGAAACAGAGCATTTATTCTAAAATTTTGTTGATTAAGAGATTCAATGCTTTCAATTTATTTACAGTCGAACCTAGACCTTTCAACGGCCAAAGTGAAACTTCGTTAATTTATGTAAAAGAATATTTCGTAAATTTAAATTAAAAAATAATCGTCGTATTTAAGTCGATGATTGCTCGACATGTTTCGACCCATTAAGAGGGTCCTCGTCCGGAGCACCCCCGGCCAAAGCCTGACGCGTACTGCGGGCCTGGTGGCTTATGATGGTCCCGTTTTGTCTATTTATTGTGCTACGCATCACTTTCGCACTTACATACTTGTTAGAACCTGACGACAACAACGACAAACGATTAAACACGGTACCATCATTAGCCTACTGGGCCCTGCTAGAACGGGTACTGGCCGCGGGCGGTGGTGGCGGGGGCGATGCAAGGAAAGATCTACCCTCAGTTTTACTTTTGTCATAAAGAGGGTTGCACACAACACACACTACATCACTTGCTAATAAGGGGCGTCTACACTGTCCAGCGACGTAATACCCAAAACAGTTTTCCAACCAGGTGGCACTGACCAACCACCATCACGATTCCTCATACTACGTATGTGCTCAGACAGTCTTGTTGATATATTAAAATATAATTATTATTATTTAAACACGTGAGTAGCCCGGTTCGATAATATTTTAATATGTTTGAGTCTCAAATTAGTTATAATTCTAAAATTCGGTTCGTTTTACCTTATGTAACCAAACTTATGTAGATGGTGGGCATTCGGGTAGAAGGTGCAAGCATGCATTGCTTGCCCTTAGAGTATGGTCAAATGCATCGTTATAACTTCATCACACATACTCGAGAAATTTCATTGTTATCTACTAAAACCGTGTGGCCGAGATGCGTATACGTGGATTTCAATCTCACCCCGAAAGTAAGTGACCTAAGTTGTTTTCCTTAGCATATGATATGTAATCACAATCATTTTTAGTTTATGGGAGATACTTTGTCTATTTTTACCTACCAAATAAGTTACTTGGCTTTTTTATCGTTTACAAGAATAAGAAAGAGGCTCTATTTTAAACTTACAAGTAAGAATAAAATCAATATCAAAATTAAGATAATCCCATAGATGGCCCCAGAGGCTAGCTGGTTCGTTCTATTTTTCGTGCAAATCTAAATTTACTCAACTATGTCCGTCCAAATGGCCTTTGATGAGAGGTATAATTTCATAATTCCTAATACATTATCTAGGTATCTAACTTGCAACCTTGCCAAGAACTTTGTAAGTAGATACAAAGTCAAACAAAAGTAAGGCAAATATTTGGGCGTAACATTTTTGGGTAAGTTTTGCGAAGATTAATCATATATCGGATGAAGATTGATGTCTCTCGAACGTGGGATGTAAGGGTAACGAACAGATAAGTAAGCAAACTATTACTTTTACATTTTTTTAAAAGCACTCGTAATTTTTATAAAAATGACTTTAACAATATAGAACGCAGTTTAAAAAATACACTAAAGCAATAAAATAAACAATCGATCATACTAATAACAAGGCATTATTATTATTTTCAATTACACTACTTAGCTCAAACTTGTTCTTTGTTCTGTAACGTAGTGAGCAAAATTTTACTAACGTTTACTTATTTTCTGTAAATTAAAAGTAACTTCAGTTAGGTAAATTATGATTTTTATACACACAGTAGTTGACAGGATTAATCTTTGCTATGATTTTTGATAGTAAACTAATTTCCTCATTACGCAAAAAAAACGGATACTTTGACCTGTCATTATCTTAACACTAACTAACGTCGCTTGTGGATTGAGGAGCGGCTCATGCGGCAGAAAACAAAAAAAGCTTTGAAATATATAGTCCCACTTTCTGACTTTTTGTGTCAAGACCCTCGAGCCGTGGGGTCCAAACGCTCGACTTCTGACTAGAGATTTATCTAGACGGCAGGTCGAAGCTACCGGTGATCAGAAAGCTGGCAGCTTTCTATCGCAGCGTATTTAGTATAGATACATATATTATGTACAGAGAAGGAATGCTGTCTGCATCTTCGGCACAATGCCTCTCTAGGAATATTTAGATTTTTAATTTGATACTTAAGCAATTTTTTTTATTACCTACGTGTACTTTGTAGTGATAATAAGTTTTTAGTTCATAAATTAATACTTATAGTTTTTTTTCATCTAATTATAGTTTGTTATTAAATATTTAAATGGTTTACTTTTCTTCGTTGTTATTTTGTAATTGTACTATTAAATTAACTCACCCAAAAATACTCGACTTTGAACCCCGGTATTCGGGTATGGCTGGCACCGATCTGGTGAATGTAGTCAAAAAAATTGTCCAAATCGTCCAACCCTTTGATTCCTTCATCCAGCGTATTCATCACATTATTGGCATGCTCTGCAAGCTCCATGGAGTTTATCTGTTCCTCTTTCGTCCGGCACTGGCGAAATTTCTCGAACAGATTTAGTAGGTCTTCGTTTTCTTCAAAGAGCCTGTGGACAAGATAATCATATTATATTGCTGCTAAAACAAACAGATTCATTGTATTGTGATACCCTAAGACCGTAAAGTGATTTTCGTTTTTAAACTTGCTTGTGCTAGTTTTAGTCCTGGAAACGTAAGTTACCTACTTTTCGCATTAGCTACAAATACTTTAATTTCAATGGAGGATAATATCTAATGAATGTCTGATTTATATTTATAACCAACCCAAAATCCATTCTAACTAAAACTTGAGAAAAAGGGGTCTCACAAGTATACCTAAGTAAACAACTCTATAAACTTACTAATACTAAAAATAATGTAAAATACGCTGAAATACGAGTAAGCTTAAAGTTCATACCTACGTTATGTCATTTTAAAACACTGTAACCTGATACTCAGAACAACCAACGAAGTATGTTATCGTCCATGTTTATACCACTTTGTATGCATTGATTGTCGTAGCCTGCAGTGGTGTACAGGCAAAGTGGTGTACAGATATTATTGAATATAGGTATACACTCAAACTCGTCATAACCACTCACTCGCTTTGATTTTTGAGATAGACTCTATGTCTATGTAAAAATTAAATTAGAGTGATGACATGTAACAAAAGCTACATGAATCAAGTGAGTGGATAGTAATATATTATGTAAAGCAATTAGCAATCTTGTTACAATATTAATGGTTTTAGAAAGTTGTTAGAAAATTCTTAAAAAATACGTAGGTACATATTATTTTAAAATCCGATAAATAGTTAAAAATAAAGAAAAAAGTTGAGAACCATAAGGGGTAACAGCTCAAAACTTCTCAAAAATCGACAAAACCTGCGGGTAGTCCTTTAAGTAATACGAGGCATCAAACCCCCAAATGTCAGAAAAAAAACCTTTTAAGCACACAAATTCCACCTGTGTAGTAAATACATTATTTGCATTTGACAAATCCCACGCGCTACGTGTCTAAACACCCCCAAAATATATGTAACCTCCACTTGAGGTACATAAGTACTCCCTAGCGAAAACCACTTTTCCTGAAGGATGCTTAAGGTGGGAATTTCCTCACGGTGTATATACTTTAAATCAATTTGAAAGCGGAGACATGTTCTGCTTATAAACAAGAAGGGTGCTTTGGTGAAATTGAGTTGAGACGGTACTTACAAGACAAAAGAAAACTTAAAAGTTCAATCACTTTTGTAAAACGTACGTCTACGTTACACGAGTAAGTATTTTATTACTGTAATAAACGATGTCCCGAAAATAACGCAAGATTTAAATTTAATGAAAATTTCCACTTTTTTTACCGATTTCTATTTTACTCCCTGACATAATTATAAAGTACACAGAATAAGATTAAGTATTTATAATAGTAAATCACCCTGCAGCCCTGTTGACCTAGACGAAAAACTGTTTGTCTCCATTTTCTGGCCGTTTTCCGTTCATTTCAGTGAATCCCAAATATTGCGATTTAACATAATTGATTTGTTTTTATGGAGTTATTTATGGTAAAAGTTCTATATCAGTAAGCTCTTGATCACCCATAGTTTGAAGGAGATGATTCCATACTGCAGCAACGAATTTCAGCCATATTTATGCAAATTTCATAGAACATTTGAACAAAAGAGTGGTATCTCACAGCACAGCCCTCGAAGTAATTTCTCGGCGTGCTTTAACAGACTAAACCCTATTCTTGGTACTTTATGATTCAATCAAGAAATAAAAAGATAAATAAGAAATAAGCATTTTTCATCGATTTCAAATCTTGCGTTATTTTTGGAACACCATTATTAAAGGAATTCAGCTTACTGCTTATTAATAATAATTTATGTGAGTGAATCGATTTTTTTCTGTCGGACCGTAACCATGGTACGTAATAACAGACAGAAAAAAGTTGATTCGCCCATTCTCTAACAATCGGAGTCATAAATTATAAACTTTTCAAAGTATAAAATGTGGGGAAATGTGGCTGGTTCTATGAACATAATAAATTAATACGTGTACCTTATCATAGATAAACAACTATATCATAGAATGATTAATCAATCTCGTTTAAAAAGGTACTATCGATAATAAGATCAAATGAAGCATCATGAGGACCAATTATAAGTTATAAGCTCATAAAATACAAAATTTTTGCGATTTGAAAGCGATTTTAAGGTTGTTATCTATCTATTTTACCGAACCTCTCATAAAACTCAATTATCATCTATTCGTGTAAGTCAAGTTGTCGTGTTTGTGTGAATTATATCTTGCCCAAGTTTGCTACTTAACGTAAATTGGAACTTATACCTAATTATCACATGAATCTTGACAATAATTGATTTCTTTGACACATTTGGATTCAGCGTCGATGTTAACTTTCCATACAAATCTTTTTTGTGTAGAACGCTCATAATACGATTGATTGCAAACCCTATACACGTACGTATTATGTTGGTGTTACCTACTCATGCTCAGGCTCCATGAGTTGGCACTCTTACTCCGAGTACGAGCGTGTTATCGAGCGCTTTACGTATCGAGTGAACGCTAACGAAACCACATCATACTGCTATACAGTCATGTAACGCGCTGCCTCAAAATATCGTGTGAAACTAAGTGGTACACAAACATTGAATAAGTGATAAAATTATAATATGATTATTGTGTTTGCTTATCTTTTGTTTTAGCCTCACCTACGTAAGGTTGTCTGCAAGAGATCGATTTTTAGAATTGAATAGAATATCATTTATTCCTGTACATATAAGTAGGTACGCAGTTTTAGAGTTATTCTTGTACAGTTGTAGCAATAATACCGTCTATTGTAACACTGTCTATATTTCGGTGTATGGTGTGAATAACTTGAAAACTCGAGATAATTAGTTTGGTAAATAAAAGTGAATTTAATTTATGGCAACTGCAAGTGCAAATTTCTTCTCCCTTTTATCTCCATTTATGAAGTTCTTCACGACATGCACCGATTTGTTATTTATTTAGAATTATTATGCTGTACATGAAAGAGTATTGTATTGTATGACTATATGTAAGTATGAAAATCGATTGTAAAAATATATGACGAACTATGAAACCTATCCTCGATTGAATCAACCATCGGAAAGGTTTCACTCGTTTCTCTGTAACCAAGTAACGTGCTGTCGATGATCCCATTCCTTTCGTAGCTTTGATCGTAGTACGGCGAACAGATTCTATTACAGGACACCGAACTGCATATGTTTGATGACAGAAACAAGTTTATCTGAGATAAAGTGGACCAGAAAGCGATTTCCCCAGGATTTTCCAATAATTAACATTGCATCATTGGTTTATACAATAATAGGTACCTCACTGATGAGGAAGTAGTAATCAGGCCTACTCTTACTAGGGCTACTTAGCCACCAAATCCATTCAATCCGTCATTAGTCAAACACATTTTTCAAATCATGATTTGTTACACAAATACGAGTATTTCTGTTTTTCCTTTATAAATAAATAAAATCTATATATGTTTGCTTTACAGATTTCGGATTATTGAGTTCAAGTATCTACTAAATTCTCAAAATCTACTTAATTATAAAAAATACCGGTATCTATAGAAGGTGTCCATGACGAAAGGGAAAAATTCTAACAGCATATTCCTGAGATTAAAAGATGCAATAAATGATCAATGAGTTTTGGTCAAATCTGCAAAAAAAAAAAATTTTTTTGTTTGTTTATGTTCTGAATGTCTTAATACACAAAAAAAGGATTTTATTAATGAAGCTATCGCAAAAAAATGCACCTCAAAGTTTTTTTTTACATTTGCTAGGTAATTAAAGATTTTTTTTGTTCATTTGATGTCCGTCAATTAAGTGTGACAAGACTGGTGACAACATGGTGACAAAATCTTTCCTAAAATGCGTTTATCATAGCGTAACGGTCTAAAACAATTTTAAGAAAATATCGATTTTTTCTCTTAAAATAGACTGAATCCAGAAAACTTCATATGACATTTTTAACTTCAAATTTGGTCAGAAATCCGCTGTTGAATTTTTTTCCCTTTCCTCGCGGGCACATTGTATTGGAGCAAAAACCTTGTACACACACACTGAAAAGTCTATGCACAGAATGAGACAATGTCGACCAAAGTTAATGCCTAAAGGTAAATCAATTTCTCAATTAAAGCGTAGAAGTAGATAACGTATTGTTGTTTATTTTGTATCAAAAACAAAAGAGAAATCCAAAGTATCTTAATGACCAAACAGAATT
>JALPQI010001327.1:0-21351 GCA_025490895.1 Thaumatotibia leucotreta | reverse complement strand
TCCGAATTTAACTTTCTGTCTCAGTTACCTCCAGTGTAATGGATGTTGCAGTTTATTGTGACAGCAATGTAAATTCAGACGTTTCCGTGGAAAGCCGATGGAAAAGGATTTTTCCCCTCACTAGCTCGTAAAGTGCTCGTTTATCCTTTAATACGAACGTGTAAAAAACGCATATTATTCACTTGTGTGGCAAAGTAATGATCTTGGTTTTGGAATAACAAAACGTAAAATGCTTATGGAAATTGTTCCATATTAATGATAATTAAATAATTTGTTTGAGAATTTAGTGTAAAATACAAACCTTTATATAATATGATGATTTTAACATATAAATCCTAAAATTCCATAAGTAACAATTGTTTTAGTGAATGATGATAAGATGACTAGATGCAATCACAAAACGCAGAAAATGTCAACGTCAACATTGTCAAAGAATATTATAGGTTATAATCTTTATTTACCGACTCGAACACGCATAAAAATAGTAAACTAAACAACTTTCAGGGTGTTCTGTTATAATTTTGTAAAAGTAATGAATGAGAATGATTTAATAATGCATTGGCGTTGGTGTGCAACTACAGGAATGTGTTAAAATCGTGCTGCGTTTACTTTTTCGTGGTAAGTTTACTGCGACAAAATCTTGCATTAAATACATGATGCATTTGGAAAATTATTATCACTAACCCGATGATGATTGTAATGTGAACAAATAATTACCTTTTTTGAGTTTCCTCGCTATAGTGAGGGGAAAAGTTTTGTGTTACACACGGGTGCAAATGTATTTTACTTCTCGTATGTTAAAACACTCGCTGCTCAGGATTCTATTTTAGAACCACTCGCTTCGCTCGTGGTTCAACTATAGAATCCTTTCGCTTGCTCGTGTTTCAATTTCATACTCGCGGGTAAAATACAACTTTGCACCCTTGTATAACAAATAACTATTGCACTACATCTGTAGTTTTCTATAAATGAGAAATACCTTCAAAGTCTCCATTTGTCGTTCCATCTGCTGCACTTTAGCCTCCAACTCCTCGATGTGCATGTCTTTCAGCTTCAGCCGGTGATTCATGTCGTCCTCCATTTTCTGGGACGCCTCTCTGAGTTCCTGGTATTTGGCTGTGTAGTGTGTCTCGAGGGCTTTTTTCGCGTCTAAAAGCTGTAAAAAGTTGCAAAGTTAGTCTTAGAGCCTTTTTCACCCCCGTCGAGAAAAGATACGAAATGTTAGCTGTAAACAGGCCCTTAACCCTTAATTGCATAGTGATGGAAATATCCATCATGTATTCTTGACTCTATTGACAACATGTCAGAATTCAAATTTGAATAAATCTTTGTCAAGGTCATGCAATTAAGGGTTAATGTTGAGAAGAGTGGGATATCGATTCGAATAAATAAAATAATTGAATTAATATTAAATACTTAATCATCACAATGAAGATTTTTCAACAGAATAATATTTAATGTTAGAAGCCAGGAAACGAGAGCGTGAAAGGCTCATATGTTAGAGACAATAAATAAATAAATAAATAAGTAACCTTTTTCTCTCGTTCGGTGTTCCGGTACCCTCGTAGCCGAAGTCTTCGGTGGCGCGACTCAGGTCCGCCGCTAGATGGTGACACTGCTCGATGCCGCGGCTGAGTTTTGTTTCAAATTCGGAAAGTTTCTTGTTCCATTCGCGAGTGGCAATATTTTGTATCATATTTACTGTACAATAAATAAATAAAATAAATAAGTAACCTTTTTCTCTCGTTCCGTGTTCCGGTACCCTCGTAGCCGGAAGTCTTCGGTGGCGCGACTCAGGTCCGCCGCTAGATAGCGACAATGCTCGATGTCGAGGCAGAGTTTAGTTTTAAGTTCGGAAGATTTCTTGTTCCATTCGCGAGTGGCAATATTTTGTATCATATTTACTGTAAAATACATAAATAAGTAACCTTTTTCTCTCGTTCCGTGTTCCGGTACCCTCGTAGCCGGAAGTCTTCGGTGGCGCGACTCAGGTCCGCCGCTAGATGGCAACACTGCTCAATGCCGCGGCCGAGTTTAGTTTCAAGTTCGGAACGTTTCTTGTTCCACTCGCGAGAGGCAATATTTTGTATAATATTTACTGTACAATAAATAAATAAGTAACCTTTTTCTCTCGTTCCGTGTTCCGGTACCCTCGTAGTCGGAAGTCTTCGGTGGCGCGACTAAGGTCCGCCGCTAGATGGCGACACTGCTCAATGCCGCGGCCGAGTTTGGTTTCAAGTTCGGAACGTTTCTTGTTCCATTCGCGTGATAGGAGCTCGAGGTGGTATTCTTCTTTGCGTTTCAACTGAAATGGGCAGTGCAAATTAGTAAAAGCTTAATCTTTTCGCCGCCACGTCAATACGCCACGAAATAGCATGCCACCGACGCCAAGCAACAAATTAAACGTAAAAAAACTGTCAACTTTATATTGTCAAATAATGCACATTTTATTTTGAATTCTGTGACTCGATATCCAGTCGTGGTGTGTGTGGCACAAAATGTTCCGACTTCATATTAAGTCATTGGTGGCGAAAGGGTTAACACCTAGCTGACATTGAATGGAACGTCTTCTCATCTCTAATAAAAATACAAAACGCAGCGTTCTAGGATACTGAAATCTAAATAAAAAACAGCTTGTCCAGCGGATATCTTTGTCGCTTTTTTGAAATAGGAAAGTTAAGCGGGATTATTTAAAGCAGGATTACAGTGGTAAAATTACAAATATTATCTTTTTTATTGGTTATATAAAATGCTATACCAATTTAGTTCCACTTACACAGCACTTGTTTTTATTTTGTTGTTTGTTTTGTTTAAGTGCCACGCAGGGATCGGATACCGGTTTTTTCTCCATACAAAAGAACGGTACTAATTTCGTTATTTTTCGTTCTTCAGTATATAAATTCTTTTTTCATGGAGTAAATAAAAATACGATGTTAATTAAATAAAATATAAATAGTGTAAAACATTTTAAAATGTTGAGCTATTTCGAGTTTTTTCTAAAAACATCGGTTTCATATATCTCTGGCTGCCATATAATAAAAATAATCAACCTGTATCTTATAGAGCTCCTGTTGCTTCTCCTTCCAGTCTTCAAGCTCGTCCACGAACTTCTGCATGATGTTGTCGCGCTCCTCGTAAGGTATCGCCCTCTTCACCATGTCTGACAAATTATAT
The DNA here is from genome assembly GCA_025490895.1 of Thaumatotibia leucotreta. Taxonomy (NCBI): domain Eukaryota; kingdom Metazoa; phylum Arthropoda; class Insecta; order Lepidoptera; family Tortricidae; genus Thaumatotibia; species Thaumatotibia leucotreta. The sequence continues at coordinate 18,177 of JALPQI010001327.1, read as the reverse complement.
TATAATATGAAAAACATACATATACTACAAAATATAAAATCACGAGGAAAAAATACGAACTACTACATATTAGAGTAAAAAAATTGCCCAAGTATTCAATTGCGCATTCAAAAATAAAAGAACAAGTTTCATTACTTGCACGAAAAAAAAAAGAAATAAAACCATGAAAACACATAAACTTATAACTACATATTATACATAAACTCGTGTATATTAACTAACTTTAACTTCATTCCGACGTTTCGAACACTTTACAGGGTTCGTGGTCTACGGAGTTAGTTAATATACGCAAGTTTTTCCGTTTTCATAGTTTTATTTCATGTTTAATCCTCGCGGTAACCGAAGAAAATAAAATATATATGGTCAAATACTTACGTAAAATTTAACTCTATAATCTCTGGTAACTTAATAAAATTAAAATTACCTTTCTCATTCCTAATGCAGGTGTCACTCTTACTCATTTCTAATTTTATGGGCGTGCTGAAAATAGTAAAAAGTGTAAGCTTATATTATGTTGAATAAAACGTTACACGTTAAAAACGAACAATTAAATCGCCTAGGATATCCACTAAAGTAAAAAAAACAGTAAAGCTAATTACTAGGGTTAATGGGTGCAAAACTTTAACAAAGTTTGTCAAGTGGACTTGACATAGCACATACATCCATAAAATATACATATCTACACATCCAAACATTGTAAGTTTAAGATTCCGAGATAGGGAATAAAATTGGATACAGATTTATCAATAATATTCGTATTTTCCTTGGCTAAAGTGTTCCCATATGTCAATTTCAATCACTACTAATTACCTATCAAAACGCGATCTGTTAGGATACGGCATTTTCGTTGGCTTTTCACAATGTACCTAATTATTTTACAGAAATATATCTCTATCTATATGTCTGGTAAACAAAGTTGTCAGTAGAAAATAGCGGCAAATAAAAAAAAATATTCGTGAAGTGTTGACCACCTATAAAAAAACTTTTTTTCACGACACTTTGTAAATGTGGTGATTGTTGGACTAAACACAGTACGGAAAGTTGCCTATAGACGTATCGCTGTCAAATTATGACAGCTGTACATCTATGAACGTCACGAACAGTACAACAATGTTGAACGTAAACTAAAAGGTCATTATCTAAACACGGATTTCATAGGTAGATACGACGTTTTGAAAATTATTTCAAAGAAATTTTCTCGGACTACTTGTTTTTTTTTTGATTATTGTGGCACAGGATCATGGCGTTCAGCCACATAAAAATGTGACTAATTATTAATAATTATAAAAAATGTGTTTTATTTCCTCACAGTTGTCGTGAAAAGCACAATGTTTAGCCTCGGCTAAAAGTGCAATAGATGAACTCGTACTATCGAAGGCCTCCCCAAGGGTCGGCCTTCAAACAAACTCGTTCATCTATTGCTTACTTTCCAGCCTCTACAACAATGTACTATTTATAGGTGGTCAACACTTGACGAATTTGTTTTAACTATACTGCCTTGTTCTACTGATAACTTGGTTTGACAGACTATATTTAGAATATTTAGATACTGACTTTACAAATTATAATTAAATATACAAGTGACCTATTTTTAGCATAGTACCTCTCTTTCGCCCCAACGCTCTCCTTGTCTCCCACGCTCTCCGTATCACGCAGGCTGTCTTTGTCCCCCTTGTCCGTCTCACATTGCACCTGGATTACACACATAATGCAAAAACTAAATAACACTAACTAATGTAACAAACACTACATAATGTAACAAAAGCAAAAATGTTTACTTTTGCAACGAATAATTTTGCAGGGAGATAAGTATGGAATCAGGCACGTAATTGGAAAAAGCATACGTCTTTTATCGATAAAGTTTTAATCTAACTGTCATTTTGACTAATTTATAATAAATTATTCTGTCGCTTTTCATAAAGCAGTATAAACAGTAAAATAATTTTCTACTTCTAAAGCATAGACGTCAGGTTCTCGAAACGGGACCTACGGCGAACTTTTGAGCATTATTCTCTGTCATACTGATGACGCCTTCATTGAGGTAACGGTGATAGGTGCTCGAAATTAACAAGTTCGCTGTATACCGATTGCAGATCTACATTTACCTTACTCTAATTATTATCTCAATCAAATAAATAATTTCGCATAATTGTAATTATACTAAAATTAGATCATGACGTCAAACTTTTGATTTGGATGACATTATTCCATCATACTGTCGCCAACGTCCATACCACGTTGAATACACCGGTTCTCGTCCGATCACCGAAGTTAAGCAACGTCGGGCGAGGTCAGTACTTGGATGGGTGACCGCCTGGGAACACCTCGTGTCGTTGGCTTTTTGCATATTTATTTGATCATCACTCATCAGCATGGGTACGCACGCATTTTGTATATTGAAATTAGCCGTTTAGTATGAAACGCATAAGCATGCAGAAAAAGGCCTATTTCTCGAAAGCTTTTAACTCGTAATACAAGCGGAAGTCCTTAAAGAGACTTCCACTTGTATTAAGCAGCATTTTCATTTAGTGTTCTGAGCAAGCATTCGCTTGTTCGTGGGCTGATGAACGAACATTTTACAATGTGAAATCCTATTTTCATGTGCCCAAGAATGAACTAATGCTCGCTCAGAACACTAAATGAAAACGCGGCTTTACAAGTTACAACCTTTCGTGGAACGGGCCCCTGGACGCGGTCTTATACTAATCGTTTTCTATTGACAAAATGAGTACCCATGTTGATATACGTGTTTTAACCCTAGCACCCTGACACTGGTTTCCAAAGGAGGCCAAATCACCAGTGCTATCCTACGTTGAAGCGTTTGACTTCACTTTTTCGGAGCGTAGCCCATTTCTGACGAATGTGTTGCCTGATTGGTGAATATCAAACGCATCCCACAAAGCATAGTTGGGTCAAACTTAAAATCATGTTATGAATCTTTCCGGTGGACATTTTAAAAGTTAAGGGCTATGAGGGTTAATTTTCGTATTAAACCCTTATTGTTATTTAAAGGCACTCCTTTCCTATTGAATTGTATGATAAAAATCACGACTACACTCCTACCAGTTGCTTACTATTGGCCAAAGGAAAGAGGGGCTCTACAGTTCAGCTGAACACGCACTTTTTCTTTCCTGTGGTCGATAGTTAACAGCCTGTGGACAGGTAGTAATGATTTTTATCATACAACGCAATGAAAAAGGAGTACGTCTCAATGAAGATAAGGCTTTCATAAGTAAATCAAGCTTTATAGGCCTTAACTTTTAGATTGTCCACCGGAAAGACTCCGAACATGGGTTTTCGTTTGACCCAGTTCTAGTATAAAGACACCCTGAAAAAACTAGCGTAGTAAAGTAAATGCCGCACCTGCATATCGCTAGTGAGCGGCCTCTCTCTAGCCGCGAGCAGTTTCTCTTGACTGAGCGCGAACGAGTCGCACATCTTCCGTATCAGCTCCGTTATCTCGTTGGTTTGAAGTATGGCAGCGCCTGAAGCGTCTCTATATCTGAAATGATAATGGAATATAATTTAAGTATAATAGGCCTAGCTTATGTCCTGGCCACGATATTGTTCTAACAAGGAAGGGTACCCAACTGTCCGACTCCGATTTTATTCATTTTATAACATTATTTTTTTAACATATATATGTTATAGAGTAGTCTAAAATAACGGACACGTAATTTTCTTTATCTGCCCAAACTCAACCTATTAGGAGGAAATGGCCTACAAAGTACTGAAAATTGAAAAACCTAATTTCTGAGAATAGATTTGTTCAAAAAAATTGATAATTAGTTACTGGTTTCGTTATATGTTAGAGAACATGCAGACAGTTGGGTACCCTTCCTTATAAGTGTACCAGCGGAGCGGAAAACCATACGTGCGAGAGGGAGTTCCGATACCGGGCTCTCGCTCCTACTTATGGATTTGGTCGAGGCCTGTCGCCTTAGACCAATGTCGTAGCCAGGTCACAAACGTTGAAATAATTTTGACTTGTTTCGAATTCGAACTGTAAAAAATGGTATATTTCAAAATTGTTTGCTTCTTACGGCCTCAGGAATACCTTGGTAATTATTCGGTTTCCTCCTGTTACATCTTATATTGCTGTTTTAATTAGCTACAATATTATGAATACTGAAGTGAATTTAGTATTATGATTGTGAATTATGGACATTTAGGATAGCAATATAAAATGGGCAAATTCTTGAAAATACTGTAAGAAATGTCTATTCACTACGTAGGTCCAGTCGCCATCAGATAATATATAGTTAAGAGTGCTCAAAATCATCTGAGCAGGACTCTATGGCCATGGCGTTAGAGTGCATTTTCAGATATTTTTGAGCACCATGGTCGCTCCGTTATAGATCATGGCGTCTGTATGTACCTAGAAGTATTCCTTGTCGTGTTGTTAGTGTAGGCTATGCCACCGACATCCTGGTCCAAGTTGGTACAACTACCACTGCTTTTGATGTTCAGGATGCTCTCCTTTCGCAGCACCTCCGTTTCAGCCCGTATTTCTAGTTGGGTTGCGCTTCGCGCCGATAGTACCCCTGGTTTCTGCAAAAAAGATTACAAATAAGTACTGAATTTATATACCCCGGTATATTATTATTAGGACTAATATTCAGTTTGACATCAAAAAAGCAAAAAGCCAACGACACGAGGTGTTCCCAGGCGGTCACCCATCCAAGTACTGACCTCGCCCGACGTTGCTTAACTTCGGTGATCGGACGAGAACCGGTGTATTCAACGTGGTATGGACGTTGGCGACAGCATAACGGAATAATGTCATCCAAATCAAAAGTGTGACGTCATGATCTAATTTTAAAGTGATAACCTGATAACAAATGAATAGGCATGATGACTGGCAAGTCAAATCAGCATCTTTTTTCGAACTGTCAAAACGATCCCCACTATGGAATAGTATGGAATTTTAAATGAAATACTCAAAAGTGACGTCACGTTTGAGTACTGCCAAATGACCTACTCTTTTAAGTTCTTTTCAATTTATCAAATAGAAGTTCTGTACAAAAATTACTGCAATCTACATCTTAGTAATAATTTCTTTGTGTATTATGTCGTGCATAATGTTAAATAATTTATTTTAACTACAGTCATCATCCCTATTATGTATATTTGTTACGGCACTGTTGTAGCTCCTCGCTCAGCTATATACGAGTAGTATAATTACTAGCTCAGTGGTTAACTACAAAATGTCGCCGTGTCTCTTTTCTTTACTCGGGAGCGATTATCTTTTGTTCGTTTTATAGCCGAGCCATCAATAGCTAACTCGCTTTTGTTGGAATTAATGCCTAAGGTCTGCATACTTTTGTGTTTCTTTTAGAGCTCGTAGTTTACTATACAATTGCCACCTTAAGCATCAGAGCAAATAAAGGTTTTATTATAAAAGCAGGCAATGACAAAAATTAAAAAGAAGACTAAAAAAATAAGGCTTCAGTTAGCCCATTACATTGATTAAAAATAAATATGCAAAAAGCCAACGACACGAGGTGTTCCCAGGCGGTCACCCATCCAAGTACTGACCTCGCCCGACGTTGCTTAACTTCGGTGATCGGACGAGAACCGGTGTATTCAACGTGGTATGGACGTTGGCGACAGAGAGCGTGAATATCTTAACCAGTTTACAGAATGTGCCGTTTAAACTACAGTTTTAAAATTAATTCTGCTGTTTATACTGCTTTATGACATTTTAGTCAGTATACGAGTAAAAGTGTCTGTGTGTTCGCTCCCACGTTGCTGCTGTTTTTACGCTTTTAAGTCATAAGATAGCGTTAGTGTAAGAAATATTGAAATACCACTCGTGTATAGATAGACACAGCTAGAGTTTCATTACATTAATACTTCTATAGTCTATGAACAACACAGATCACAGATTGAACTGGTAAACATACCGCGGGTTCCTGAGCACCGACGTATTTAAGGTTCATGTCGATATCGACATAAGGTTTGCGATCGCCCTCTCGCTGTCCGTCGCAGCGCAGTATGAAGCACCGCTCGTGTATAGACAAAGCTAGATGCTCTTGACATTAGTACTTCTATAGTCTATGAAAAACACAGATCACAGATTGAACTGGTAAACATACCGCAGGTTCCTGAACACCGACGTATTTAAGGTTCATGTCGATATCGACGTAAGGTTTGCGATCGCCCTCCCGCTGACCGTCGCAGCGCAGTATGAAGCACCGCTCGTGTATGGAGAGGGCTTGCGGCTCGTTGCAGAAGTTGTTGAGAAAGTGCTCTAGATTGTCGGTCGGGACTAGTTTTCTGAGATCCATGCTGCATATACCTGGAAATATTTACTTATTTAACCTTTATTGCACAGTTACAAAAAAATAAAAGTACAAATGGCGGACTTAATGCCTTAAGGCATTCTCTACCAGTCAACTATTAGGTCAAACAGAAAACTTACATTTTGTGCGGAATAATTAAACAGAGAAATAAACATTAAAGTCACAAAACAAGTTATATTTTGTTTATCGTATAAAATACATACATATATTTACATACATACATAAAAAACATAATAATAAAAACAATGTACCCATGCACAACCATAACACCCACTATGACCCTTGACGTACCTACGCGAAGCAGATGTTCACGTAATTATGTACACAATGTAAGCGTGGTGAAACATCTATTTTGAAGCCATTGGATACTGTGGGTGTTGTGTGTAGGCCTAGTGACAACCCTAACCTAGAAGTGAATAATCAAGACGCAGGCAGGCGGGTTGTTCGCAAAACTCGCAAACTAGAAGTTGATACATTTTCGCGCCAGTCTGCCTACGACCACGGGTAACGTCATGCCCGAAACGTCAGGATAATATTAAACATAAGTTAAAATATGAGTGATAATCGTGAAAGTTTAAATCAATTTATACCTAGTTTTACCTAGGAAATTAGGTGCAGTGTTTTGTATATTACGAAACTGGTTCCAAATCTTAAAGCATTGGACATTTATTATATTTTGTCAGGGGTTGATACATGAAGGTTGGTAAAGCAGTGATAGATGACTTTCGCTGTTTTTTTTTTGCTGGTGTTATCTCGTAGCCTAATTATCAACGTTTGGGGAAAATGGCTTACATTTTCGCGCGTTTTAAATTTACAAATGTAAAAAAAACTTGAAAGACGGTCGAGTCAGATTTGTCGACGCAATAGCATGTTAAACTTCGGCCTCGTAGACATACCCACATCACAGTCCGTTTTGGCTGTTGAAAAATAAGCTGGTTGACTATTAATGCCCTGCCCCTGTGACTGTCACACGCTGTATACATACCCACGTCACAGCCCGCGACTCGCACGGTGGTGACCATGTGTGGGCACTCGGCGAGGTAGCGGCCGAGCCACGCGAGCTCTGTTCGCAGTCGGAGCGACGTGCGCTGGTTGACTAATGCGGCCCGCCGCTGTGACTGTCACACGCTGTATACATACCCACGTCACAGCCCGCGACTCGCACGGTGGTGACCATGTGTGGGCACTCGGCGAGGTAGCGGCCGAGCCACGCGAGCTCTGTTCGCAGTCGGAGCGACGTGCGCTGGTTGACTAATGCGGCCCGCCGCTGTGACTGTCACACGCTGTATACATACCCACGTCACAGCCCGCGACTCGCACGGTGGTGACCATGTGTGGGCACTCGGCGAGGTAGCGGCCGAGCCACGCGAGCTCTGTTCGCAGTCGGAGCGACGTGCGCTGGTTGACTAATGCGGCCCGCCGCTGTGACTGTCACACGCTGTATACATACCCACGTCACAGCCCGCGACTCGCACGGTGGTGACCATGTGTGGGCACTCGGCGAGGTAGCGGCCGAGCCACGCGAGCTCTGTTCGCAGTCGGAGCGACGTGCGCTGGTTGACTAATGCGGCCCGCCGCTGTGACTGTCACACGCTGTATACATACCCACGTCACAGCCCGCGACTCGCACGGTGGTGACCATGTGTGGGCACTCGGCGAGGTAGCGGCCGAGCCACGCGAGCTCTGTTCGCAGTCGGAGCGACGTGCGCTGGTTGACTAATGCGGCCCGCCGCTGTGACTGTCACACGCTGTATACATACCCACGTCACAGCCCGCGACTCGCACGGTGGTGACCATGTGTGGGCACTCGGCGAGGTAGCGGCCGAGCCACGCGAGCTCTGTTCGCAGTCGGAGCGACGTGCGCTGGTTGACTAATGCGGCCCGCCGCTGTGACTGTCACACGCTGTATACATACCCACGTCACAGCCCGCGACTCGCACGGTGGTGACCATGTGTGGACACTCGGCGAGGTAGCGGCCGAGCCACGCGAGCTCTGTTCGCAGTCGGAGCGACGTGCGCTGGTTGACTAATGCGGCCCGCCGCTGTGACTGTCACACGCTGTATACATACCCACGTCACAGCCCGCGACTCGCACGGTGGTGACCATGTGTGGGCACTCGGCGAGGTAGCGGCCGAGCCACGCGAGCTCTGTTCGCAGTCGGAGCGACGTGCGCTGGTTGACTAATGCGGCCCGCCGCTGTGACTGTCACACGCTGTATACATACCCACGTCACAGCCCGCGACTCGCACGGTGGTGACCATGTGTGGGCACTCGGCGAGGTAGCGGCCGAGCCACGCGAGCTCTGTTCGCAGTCGGAGCGACGTGCGCTGGTTGACTAATGCGGCCCGCCGCTGTGACTGTCACACGCTGTATACATACCCACGTCACAGCCCGCGACTCGCACGGTGGTGACCATGTGTGGGCACTCGGCGAGGTAGCGGCCGAGCCACGCGAGCTCTGTTCGCAGTCGGAGCGACGTGCGCTGGTTGACTAATGCGGCCCGCCGCTGTGACTGTCACACGCTGTATACATACCCACGTCACAGCCCGCGACTCGCACGGTGGTGACCATGTGTGGGCACTCGGCGAGGTAGCGGCCGAGCCACGCGAGCTCTGTTCGCAGTCGGAGCGACGTGCGCTGGTTGACTAATGCGGCCCGCCGCTGTGACTGTCACACGCTGTATACATACCCACGTCACAGCCCGCGACTCGCACGGTGGTGACCATGTGTGGGCACTCGGCGAGGTAGCGGCCGAGCCACGCGAGCTCTGTTCGCAGTCGGAGCGACGTGCGCTGGTTGACTAATGCGGCCCGCCGCTGTGACTGTCACACGCTGTATACATACCCACGTCACAGCCCGCGACTCGCACGGTGGTGACCATGTGTGGACACTCGGCGAGGTAGCGGCCGAGCCACGCGAGCTCTGTTCGCAGTCGGAGCGACGTGCGCTGGTTGACTAATGCGGCCCGCCGCTGTGACTGTCACACGCTGTATACATACCCACGTCACAGCCCGCGACTCGCACGGTGGTGACCATGTGTGGGCACTCGGCGAGGTAGCGGCCGAGCCACGCGAGCTCTGTTCGCAGTCGGAGCGACGTGCGCTGGTTGACTAATGCGGCCCGCCGCTGTGACTGTCACACGCTGTATACATACCCACGTCACAGCCCGCGACTCGCACGGTGGTGACCATGTGTGGGCACTCGGCGAGGTAGCGGCCGAGCCACGCGAGCTCTGTTCGCAGTCGGAGCGACGTGCGCTGGTTGACTAATGCGGCCCGCCGCTGTGACTGTCACACGCTGTATACATACCCACGTCACAGCCCGCGACTCGCACGGTGGTGACCATGTGTGGGCACTCGGCGAGGTAGCGGCCGAGCCACGCGAGCTCTGTTCGCAGTCGGAGCGACGTGCGCTGGTTGACTAATGCGGCCCGCCGCTGTGACTGTCACACGCTGTATACATACCCACGTCACAGCCCGCGACTCGCACGGTGGTGACCATGTGTGGGCACTCGGCGAGGTAGCGGCCGAGCCACGCGAGCTCTGTTCGCAGTCGGAGCGACGTGCGCTGGTTGACTAATGCGGCCCGCCGCTGTGACTGTCACACGCTGTATACATACCCACGTCACAGCCCGCGACTCGCACGGTGGTGACCATGTGTGGGCACTCGGCGAGGTAGCGGCCGAGCCACGCGAGCTCTGTTCGCAGTCGGAGCGACGTGCGCTGGTTGACTAATGCGGCCCGCCGCTGTGACTGTCACACGCTGTATACATACCCACGTCACAGCCCGCGACTCGCACGGTGGTGACCATGTGTGGGCACTCGGCGAGGTAGCGGCCGAGCCACGCGAGCTCTGTTCGCAGTCGGAGCGACGTGCGCTGGTTGACTAATGCGGCCCGCCGCTGTGACTGTCACACGCTGTATACATACCCACGTCACAGCCCGCGACTCGCACGGTGGTGACCATGTGTGGGCACTCGGCGAGGTAGCGGCCGAGCCACGCGAGCTCTGTTCGCAGTCGGAGCGACGTGCGCTGGTTGAATAGGGCCGCTGCCCCCGTTCCTGTTACTGTCACGCCCACCCTGTATAATCAAACGCAATTAAGTAATAGTATATATTTAACGGCAGTAAGAATACATTTGTCAACACCCAAACTCCTGCGGGTGTCGTAAGAGTCGACTAAGGGATTGAAGTGTCACTGACCATTATTGGATAAAAGATTGATGATGGGCAGCAGCGTCATCCTAGTGGACACATTACTGCGATCGCCAATCCGCTTGCCCAGCGTGGCGATTATGGGTATTTACCTCCTAATGCGTTTATACGCATAGTTAATAGGAGAGGCTTACGTCCAGCAGTGGACTATCATAGGCTGATGATGATGATGATATATTTGACATATTCGATCCCGAGGGGAGTTATCTGTGGGAAGTCCGTTTTCGCTACAAAGCGAAAAAATCACGGGATCGGCTAGGAGCGTAGCACGAAGCACTCGCTGGTACTCCAAGTGTTAATACGAACTTTTGCCCGCAACTTCGTTTGCGTAGAGTTAGAATTTACACCATTTTCGCGAAAAAAAAAAAGTTCTAATCGTCGGGTTAAAGGCAGAACAGAACCAACTATTTCCTTGAAGTTGGTTTTGACAAATCGTATTTTATGCCAATAGAATAGTATTTGCTAAAAGATGTTTTACCGAAATAGTTGGTTTTGCCTTTAAACCGGCACTATGTCCTTTTTCGGGTGATATATTATCTCCATACGAAATTTCAACTAAATGGATCCAGAGGTTTTAACGTATAGAGGGAACAGACAGTTACTTTCGCATTTAGAAGCATTATTAAGCAGTGTTAAATATATACGTAGGTTGCCCTGAAAGTTTCGGGAATCGGAAAAAATACGCATTTTAATGAAATAAAAGTACTTTTATTGTTTTTCAAAGTATTCTCCTTTGTGTTTAATACACTTTTTCATTCTCTGAAACCAGTTTTTAAAACAGTTATTGAAGTCTGAAGTGGGGGTTGACAAAATGGCCATTTTATAAGCGTCGACTGCTTCTTCTGCGGTCTGAAAACGCTGACCACGCAACCGATTCTTTATTTTCGGGAAAGTAAAAAAATCGTTGGGACTTAGGGTCGGGGGGGCTGTACGGAGGATGGTCCAGTAATTCGACGTTTTCGCCCTTCAGATAGTAGTCTGTTTTCTGAGCGGTGTGAGGGCTGGCATTATCATGGTGTAGTATAATACGGCGGTTAGGGTTAGTTTTTCGCAGTTCAGCAAAAACAATCGGTAAACAAACGCCTATATACCAATTGGCATTGACAGTTCTTCGATCTTCAAGAGCGATAGTCGCCACGTGACCCGATTTGGAGACAAACGTGGCTACCATTTTTTTGATCGTGCTGCGAGAACGAACAACTTTTGTCGGCTTCGGTTCGTCTTCGTAAACCCAAACTCGAGATTGGATTTTCGATTCAGGCTCATATGCGTAAATCCATGATTCGTCACCTGACACAATACTAAAAACGGCATTTGAGCTTCCTCCATTAAATCTTTTTAAAGTTTTGCGGCACCAATTGACACGTACCGTTTTCTGGTCGTCAGATAACAAGTGAGGAATCCACCGGGAAAATAACTTCCGCACGCCCAACTCTTGTTGTAAAATAACTTGTACCTGACTCATTCCAATGCCTAAGGTCTCCTGAATCTCCCGATATGTAACATGCCTATCTTCCTTTATCAGTTGGCGAACAACATCGATGTTTTGATCGGTAACGGCCGTTTTCGGTCGACCCTCACGTACGTCATCCGCAAGAGACACACGGCCACGTTGGAATTCCGAATACCACCTGTATATGGTCGTCTTTGAAGGTGCTTCACTACTAAAAGCAATAGTTAATCGGTCTCCACATTGTTGTTGTGTTAATCCACTTTTAAAGTCATAATAAATCATTGCTCTAAAACTTTCGCGGGACAGCTCCATTTTCACCAGCGACTCAACGACTTTAAAAAACAATTGAAAATCGGACATTGTTTTTTTTTTCTAAGTGGCCAGTGTTTTCGAATAATGAGACTATGCTTGTAAGAAAGAGGTATAACACATGTCAAATATACGTTCCTAAGTATTAAATTCCCGAAATTTTCAGGGCATCCTACGTAACAACACTAATATTAATTAATGTTGTTATTTTATATATTTAACACTGCTTTATTCATTTCTTTCTACTTGCTTCCATTGCCATAGTATGTTTTTCCGATATCCTTATTATTTTATTCAAGAAAAATTCAAAACAAAAACATTCAGTAAATTAGTTTATTCGGGACAAAGACCAGACGCGGAAAAATAATTCAGTCCATTAAAAAAAGGTATTAAAAAATTATGTACGTAATAATTTAGACAGACCTTACCTGTCAGTAGTAATAGTATGCGTGAAGACTGAGTAAGAGACGTAACAATCTGTGACTTCTCTTCTAGAGGAGTAGTTGGGTATAAGCTGAAAAAAAAATCATTCCATAAACAGATGACTTTGAATAGTAGTAGTAGCAGTAGTAGTAGTAGCAGTAGTAGTAGTAGTAAATAACTTTATTGTACACAGAATATTTTACAACAGAGTTATAAAGAAATGTAGGTACAAATAATCTTAATCTTATAAAATACTTATATTGTTCGAAAAATTACACGTTATTTTAATTGATGGTTGCTCGAGGTGTAGATGTCGAGTTTTGGCCGAATATATTCCTGATGAGGATCCTCTTAATTGGTCGAAACATGTCGAGCAATCATCGAAATAAATTACGTGAATAATCCGGTTCACTAGATATTTTAACCCTTAAATTGGTAAACTGTAAAAAATTCGTAGAGCAGAAAATTCTGTCTTAAAAAAATATAAAAATTGCGTCGAAAAATATGTTCATTGTGATGTGATGAACATCGCCAATTTTAGAGTTAATATGTTCGATTATCAACGAATCGCAATACGTCACCATATCAATGTTCTCAACAGATCCAATGACGAAACTGAGCACGAACAGATGTTTTCCATCCCCGATCTGTATGAGGCCCTCGTCACACAGCAGTTTTGGTTGCAGCTCGGGATTCGACACTGTCTTCTTGCTTTCTGCTATGTACTCATCTGTAAGGATTTACGGCCTTTTTTTCTCAATCTCTGGATAAATTAGAGTATTCACTTTTAGGGACACCCAATGAGGGTTTTCTCGAAAACGCATGCCACTAGTTGGCGCCACTTAGCCGTAAGGTCCCGCTAAGAAACACAATTATCTAGCTACAAAGAAAAACTAACTAGACACTATTTTTATTTTTTATATAATTTTATTAACTCATACAAAACATTTAAACACGAAACTATAGGCGCTCTGAGAATTTAGACAAGTATCTGACGCCTCAGTGCTGACGCCTTGGTGAACGTCATTTCAGAAAACCCTCATTAGCGTGAAATTAAAAACACCATAATTTTAATCAGGTTTGTACCAAATTTCAATAAAAACTCGCTTTTGGTGTAAATTTTAAAAATTATAAAAAAAACGCCGATCTTAAATTCCTAAAGATATCGTTACGAAGTTGACTGCAGTTAAGGTTTTTTAATGTCTCGCTAATTGGGTGTCCTTAAAAGTGAAAATGCCCAAATATATCCGACAGATAAAACTATCAATATATTTATCCACGAGCATATAAAAGAAACCGACAAAGTGCGAGTCCGACTCGCGCGCGTTGGGTTCCGTATCATTATCAATTTATCATTTAAAAATACAGTTAAATCAAACTACCTCAAAAACTATAAGAGATAATTTGATCAAACCAAAAATCGTTGATAGAATTTTATTTATTTTATTTTGACGCGAGAGGGAAAGCGTTCATAAATTTAAATAGGGGTTGTGAGCGTTTTAGGGTCTGCCATCTAGTGGACTAAATGTGAAACTTCTAGGTAGCATGAAGACTATAAACAAATAAAATAAGATAAATTAGTTGCTGATATTTTAAATTTCAATATATACATATTTGGATCCCATATCCTGTACCTACTATGTATAACAATACTGCATGAAGTACACAAAAATATATTATTTCTTTGCATACTTTTGCTGTGAATGATGGAGATTACTAACTAACCTAAACTTACTTAATGTCAGTAATAGTCCAGCAGTGGGATTAACGGTGTTGTATGTCGACGGGTAGGCGACGTCATTGCTGTGAAACAGGCGAAGTTCATTCCTCTGTAAATACATCAAAAATAGTTTTTGACACACAGACTTGATATAAACTGCAAGACAAATCAATGGAAAAAAGAGGTTATTCTCTGAAAATCCAGTCAATGCAATTTGAATAAGGAAAAGATGGTTTACAGATAAAGTAAAACACTATAATATAATAATAACTATTGATAAAGATTTAATTGAGAATTTAATTGCATGCCTTACCAAAATACTCATTTTTGTCATACAGAAAAAAGCCCTCAAGAGACACTCTTCAACCCATTCCATATGAGTGTCAGCCAGAGTTACCACCACTTATAATTTAAAGTCAATCTTATGTAAATGTCCCAAATCAAAAAATCTATCAAAAAAATTTAGGGCCTCATACAGAAAGGGTTAAATTTTAAGGCTTAAAACAATAAAATGTATGAAAAATATTACAGGTGTGATGGTGTTGATGCGGTCTTCAACAGAGAGGCTGAGCATGAGCTGCGGGTGGCAGCACTTCCCCTCGGACTTCACTCCGAGCAGGCGGTGCCAGGAGTGCCGCACCTGTACAGGGAATTATACAAATATGATACTTCATAGGAGACTTGTACTAGATCTAATAATGATTATCATTCATTTAAAACAGTTTTTCATTTGGATTTCAAAGTAAGCAACAAAATTGGTGCCAGTAGGTCTTGAGGCACAGGGACCCTAAGAATGCTATCAGTGGATACTGATTCATATGCATACTTCTCACATCCAATTTTTCAATTACTATTTACTAAGCATGTTGAACATGATTTCCATTGCTATGGACAGAATCTAGCTCCTAGTACTCAAAGAAACTTATATATAATTAATTCTTCCATATCTATTGTGCTTAGACTGAGGTAACATTACCAATTCTACTTTTGATAATTGGTATAATGATGTGTGTAACATTATTTAAAAATATATTATATCGTCGTTGAGATTGCCAATTCCTTTATGTGTAAAGGGTTTAGCAGCCTTACCGAACAAGAGGTGCCTTTCCCCACGGATGAGGTCAATATTTTAGGTGGTGTACTAGCAGGACCTAAGAATACTCCATGCTTAATATCAGCTCTAGATCTTCTTTTGTTTCAGAGTTATTCAAGATAATGTAAAATATACAGGGTGTCGTTGAAAGTGGCATATTTCGAGAACTGTTTAAGTTAGATCAACCAAACAAAATTGTGTTTGATAACAATAAAATAAACTACACAATGCATATTTTTAACCTGCATCTTGTTCTTATTTTTCATAATAAAAAACAGAGTTCTTGTTTTTTTTCCATATTTTTTTTTATTTCACGCGGAGGTACACCTACAAAAAAAATATGCATACATAGCCACTAATGTCCACTATATACATAAATAAAAATATTTCCGTAAATCATCGTGCGTCATGCCAAAAAAAATTTTTTCAGAAGTAGTCGTTACTGGCATACAAATAAAGTACCAGTGCAGTGTGAACATAAGTTAGTGTGTAGGTATACAATCTCTCGACACTTACCGCACAAAATAATATATCATTGACGTCAATTGACTTATTAGTACATTTGCTATACAGGGTGGTCCAAACCTTGACGTCAAAAAATTTTTTTTAGGTTCTCGACGTCATGGGCTATCAGAATATACCCCATGTATGTTAGCCGATTTTTTGTAGTTTTCGAGTTATAAATTTTTGAAAAAAAATGTTAGAGAAATACTGGAATGAAGAAATTTATTGATAAAAAAAACTATTGGGTTTTTTAAATATTTTCTTTTTGTGAAAGTATTACTACAAATAAAGCACTTACTGACAAAAAAATTAGCGTCCTCACTTTGATACAAGTAGGATAAAAAATACCAAATTCAAATTTTTACGTTAAAAACGCATCAAAATAGCATTAATGTAGGTAAATAAAAAAATAAAACATATCCCAAGGATTTTTGGTAATCTAAAGACTGCCCTAGACCTTAACCCTTCCTAAAAGCAAAAAAAAAGTGATACTTAATGATGAGGATTTTTCGGAGTAGTCGGTCAAATAAACTTAAAAAAAAGCTTCTAAATTTTTTATTTAAAATAAAGTAAAATTTCGTCTGGTTTGTTGTTCTCATCAATAAACAAAAACAGAAAATGCATAAAAACTCAATTTGTGTACTTATTCAAGTATTTTTTTACTACTTTAAAATTTTAAGCTTTTTTGAGTTTATTTGACCGACTACTCCGAAAAATCCTCATCATTAAGTATCACTTTTTTTTTGCTTTTACGAAGGCTCAAGGTCTAGGGCGGTCTTTAGAATACTAAAATCCCTTGGGATATGTTTTATTTTTTATTTACGTAAATTAATGCTATTTTGATGCGTTTTTAGCGTAAAATTTTGAATTTGGTATTTTTTTATCCTACTTGTATCGAACTGAGGACGCTAATTTTTTTGTCAGTAAATGCTTTATTACAAAAAGAAACTAGTTAAAAAACCCAATAGTTTTATTTTTATTAATAAATTCCTTCATTCCAGAATATCTCAAAAAAAATTTTTCAAAAATTAATAATTTGAAAACTACAAAAAATCGGCTAACATACATGGGGTATATTCTTATAGCTCATAACGTGAGGAAACTAAAAAAAAATTTTTGACGTCAAGGTTTGGACCACCCTGTATAAAAGAGAGATAAACATTTGACACATAGTATTGTTTTCGACATTTGATTTGTTGCATTTTTTGTTGGAAAATGGAAAACATTAAGTGTAAGCCTTGTGAAAAAACGTTAAAAAATATATGTGGAAAGAAAAAATGCATACAAAATTGACAAGAGGCTGATTTATATAGCAAATGCACTAATAAGTCAATTTACGTCAATGATATTTTGTGCGGTAAGTGTCAAGAGATTGTATACCTACATACTAACTTATGTTCACACTGCACTGGTACTTTATTTGTATGCCAGTAACGACTACTTCTGAAATATTTTTATTTTTTTTGGCATGACGCACGATGATTTACGGAAATATTTTTATTTATGTATACAGTGGACATGAGTGGCTACGTATGCATATTTTTTTTGTAGGTGTACCTCCGCGTGAAATAAAAAAAAAATATGGAAAAAAAAACAAGAACTCTTTTTTTATTATGAAAAATAAGGACAAGATGCAGGTTAAAAATATGCATTTTGTAGTTTATTTTATTGTTATCAAACACAATTTTGTTTGGTTGATCTAACTTGAACAGTTCTCGAAATATGCCACTTTCAACGACACCCTGTATATTTTACATTACCTTGAATAACTCTGAAACAAAAGAAGATCTAGAGCTGATATTAAGCATGGAGTATTCTTAGGTCCTGCTAGTACACCACCTAAAATATTGACCTCATCCGTGGGGAAAGGCACCTCTTGTTCGGTAAGGCTGCTAAACCCTTTCAAATTTGACAAAAGAAGACTGTAAACATATGTCATTTGGATTGATTTTTCAGTTCCTGAAATCGTGCACATAATGGAATTGGCAATCTCAACGACGATATATATAATAATTGTTTTTGGGTTTTAGATTGAATGCTTTCGGTGACACTATGTTGACGGGTGGGGTGCTTCTAAACTCTATTATAACTCTTTCACTGTCAGCAAACTTGTTAACCCTCTAATGCATATGAAGCCAAATATGGTTTCATTGGT
>JALPQI010001326.1:0-15599 GCA_025490895.1 Thaumatotibia leucotreta | reverse complement strand
AAAACAGCGGCAGTGGTGGTGGCTCTCAAGCCTGAGACTACGGAATCGTACGCCTCTGTAATGATGAGAGCCACCCAAGCATTCCAGCTGGCTGAGGTTGGCCTTGAGAGCGTCCGAATGAGGAGGACCGCGGATGGGGCCCGCATTCTTGAGGTTGCGGGCCCGGACAACGGCCACACCGCCGAAGCTCTAAAAGAGCGCCTGGTAGCGGTGATTGGAGATACGGCCCGAATATACAGGCCCGTAAAGTTGGCGCGTCTCCGTGTGACCGAATTAGACGAAACGGCCACCGTGGAAGCAGTTGCTAGGGCGATCGCGGACGAGGGGGGTTGTGCTTCAGCCGATGTCAGGGTAGGGAAAATCAGCTTGGGATACAGCGGTCTTGGCTCGACCCTAATCCAATGCCCCATCGAAGCGGCAAGCAAAGTGGCAGCAAAAAAGAAACTCAAGATCGGGTGGTCTGTTGCCAAGATAAGGGCACTTGAAGTGGAAGCACTTAGGTGCTATAAATGCCTAGGTATTGGTCACACCAGGGCTACGTGCCCATGTCCAACGGAGAGGCGTGATCTCTGCTTCCACTGCAGCAAGCCAGGGCACCGAGCGACTGACTGCAAAGGCAATGCCTTCTGCGCTGTCTGCCATCAGGCGAAACGGCCAGCGGGGCACAGGATGGGTGGCTTCAGCTGCAATCCCCCAAAGGCTAAAGGAGTCGTACCTAGCAGAGGTGGAAACAAGGCCCCCGTAGCACAAGAGATCGGAGCCAGTAGCCCCCCGGAGGAAATCGTGATGGACGTGTAATGCCAGCACACCCTCACCAAATCTTTAAGGAGGTGCTGCAGTGCAACATCGGGCGCTCCGCGCGGGCACAAGACCTGCTCATGCAGAACCTTGCGGAGTGGGATGTTGCGCTGGCCGCAGTGTCGGAGCCATATACCGTCCTCCCACGGGCCAACTGGCTAGGGTCTACCGATAATAAAGCTGCATTAGTAGTCCCAGCGACCGGGGAGACCCTGGTAGGCACCAAAAGGGGGTTGGGGTACGTGGCCGCGAAGTGGGGAGGAATTGTGGTCGTGTCGGCTTACTTCTCACCCATTCCGCCTTTCGACGCCTTCGAAAGGTTTCTGGAGGACCTTGAGGGGGTGGTGAGAGGGGCTGGCCAGACACCCATCCTCCTAATGGGAGACCTCAATGCCAAGAGCCGTGCATGGGGTTGCCCTAACACTGACCTAAGAGGCGCAGAAGTGGAGAGCTGGGCGGCGGCGCTCGGATTGGTCGTCCTTAACCACGGCAACGCGCAGACGTGCGTCCGCAGAAATGGGGGATCCATCATTGACGTCACGTTTGCATCCCCGACCGTTGCTGCGCGCGTTGCCGAATGGCGAGTTGTCCGGGACGTGGAGACCCTCTCGGATCACTTGTATATCCGTATGAGGGTCTCCAGGCTAGGGGGAAGCACTCCAAGTGGACCCGGCAGCCAGAGGTCTCAGTTCCCAAGATGGTCCATGACACGCCTAGATCGGGAAATGGCGGAAGAGGCTGCCATCATGGAGGCGTGGAACAGTCCCCCACCAGCTCAAAGAGGCATTGACGAGAGGGCGGCCCAGTTCCGGACATCGCTGACGGCGGTTTGCGATGCGTCCATGCCTCGTGCCCGGCCCTTCAAGGGTAAACGTCAGGCCTATTGGTGGACCCCGGAGATCGCTATCCTGCGCACAGCCTGCAACGCTGCCCGCCGAGCGTACACTCGGTGCAGAAGACGCAGGCATACTGACGAGGAAGAGGAGCTGCTCCACACTGCGCTGGATGAGAGCAAAAAGGCCCTTAAGCTGGCCATACAGACGGCGAAGAATGAGGCCTGGGAGGAGTTCCTGGTGACCCTTAACAGAGATCCATGGGGGAGACCATATAGAATGGTCCAAAATAAACTCCAACGCGCCTCTCCCATGGAGACCATGGAGCCAGATCTCCTCCGGCAGGTTGTGGAGGGTCTCTTCCCCGAAGCGCCGGAGTTCGTCCCACCGGTGATGGCCGCTCCGGAAGCCGAGCCAATAGTTCCCACCGAGCCCCCTCCCATCACTGACGAGGAAATGGAATGGGCTATTGGGAAAGTGAGGGCCACCCGTAAGGCGCCGGGGCCTGATGGCGTGCCGGGAAAAGTGCTCTTCCTGGCACTCAAGCATCTCGGAAACCGCCTCAGAACTCTCCTGGAGGACTGCCTCAGGGAAGGGCGATTTCCGAGATGCTGGAAAGAAGGTCGGTTATGCCTCATCAGGAAGGAGGGTCGTCCAACAGACTCCCCTGCCGGCTACCGTCCCATAGTTCTGCTGGACGAAGTCGGAAAGCTCTTCGAGCGGATCCTCGCGGCGCGCATCCAGTGGCACCTGGAGGAAATGGGCCCCAACCTGAGCACTAACCAGTTCGGTTTTCGTAGGGGACGGTCAACGCTGGATGCGGTGGGTGCGCTTCGGGAGTTTGCGGTTCTCGCCGAGGGCGAAAGGGAGGGAGTAGTGGCAGTGTCACTTGACATAGCCAACGCCTTCGGCTCTCTCCCCTACGCAGTAATCGGTGAGGCCCTCCGTTACCACGGCGTGCCCCAGTACATCAGAGGGGTCGTGGAACACTACCTGATGGGGCGGGTAGTGCTCTACGAGCAGAACGGTGTTCGCCGCGCAAGGGCCATGGAGTGCGGGGTTCCACAGGGATCCGTTCTCGGACCCCTTTTGTGGAACCTCGGATATGACTGGGTGCTCCGGGGGCCGCAACTGCCGCGAATGACCACCCTGTGCTATGCCGACGATACGCTTGTGGCCGTGCGGGGGAAGCCAAAGGAGGTCATGAGGCAGGCAGAGGTGGCAACAGAGCTGACGGTGAGCCGCATACGTCTCCTCGGGCTCCGCGTTGCCCTTCAAAAAACCGAAGCCATGGTCCTTGGGGGACGCTGGCGGGTCCAAGCGAACGCCGAAATCAAGGTCGAGGGCGAAGCCATCCATGTCGGGGCCCACATTAAGTACTTGGGCCTCGTCCTGGACAGAGGATGGAACTTCGAAGAACACTTCGCTAAATTAGCGCCCCGTCTCGTTGGTGCTGCTTCGGCACTGAGTCGCCTGCTGCCGAATTTGAGAGGCCCGAACGCCCCATGCAGGCGTTTATATGCGGGGGTAGTTCGAAGCATGGCTCTCTATGGAGCACCCGTGTGGGCAGACCGGTTAAAGGAGCGTGCTAAGCGCATGCTCCGTCGCCCGCAGAAGGTGGTGGCGCAAAGAATGGCGAGGGCCTACCGCACCACGGCCTATGCCGCAGTGTGTCTTTTGGCCGGCACCCCGCCGTGGGAGCTGGACGCCGAGGTGCTGGCGGAAAGATACCGATGGAGGGCTGAGGCAAGGAGGGCAAATGAGCCTCCCGACCCAGAGGAAGGGGAGAGGATGGCGCGGGCAGCGGCAGAGCGCCTGCAAGAGAAGTGGAGGGATGCTTTGGAGGATAGCCCCTATGGTCTTCAAACCATAGCCGCTATCCTTCCAAGCATGGACAAGTGGGTGCAAAGGAAGAGGGGAACCCTGACCTACCACATGACGCAGGTGTTGTCCGGGCACGGATGCTTTGGGCAATACCTGCACAGGATTGGGAGGGAGCCGGGGCCCGAGTGCCCAGAATGCGGAGCGCCGGAAGATACGGCCCAGCACACTCTAGAAGAGTGCAATCGCTGGGTCGTCGAAAGAACGGCTCTCGTTGCAGACACGGGGCTGAGGGACCTCTCGCTGCACGCCATCGTCACATCGATGCTGAGCAGCGAGAGGAACTGGGAGGCGGTAGCCTCCTTCTGCGAACGAGTGATGCTGCAGAAGGAGGCGGCGGAGCGCGAGCGCGAGGCGGCACCAGATGCCCCGCCCATGCGACGCAGACAACGGGGTCGAAGGCGAAGAAATTTTCTACGCCTAGACCCCTAGTGGGGCCAGCGGTTACGGGACCCGCATTGCACGGCCCCACACACGACGTTGTCGGGGGCGAGACCAAGCGTTTCGGTCTCGTCCTCCTTAGTGCGGGTGCCCTGGCACTTGGCCGGGGCCGCCGGAGGGCGTCATGGTGACATGTTCGCGATCCCATGGCGCCTTCGAAAACGGCTCAGAGGGAGAAACGCCGGAGTGGAGTTCTAGTGGGTAGGGCTAGGCTCTCCCCCTCTCGCAGGAGAGGGACCCGAGAGCGGCGAGTCCCACATACCCCCCCATTGCACGGTCTACCCGCGACCAGGGGGGGATGCGTAAATGCATTCTCCACTCCGTCAACAAAAAAAAAAAAAAAAAAAAAAAAAAAAAAAAAAGGTTCAGAGTTAGGTTAGGTTCAGAGTTAGGTTAGGTTCAGAGTTAGGTTAGGTTCAGAGTTAGGTTAGGTTCAGAGTTAGGTTAGGTTCAGAGTTAGGTTAGGTTCAGAGTTAGGTTAGGTTCAGAGTTAGGTTAGGTTCAGAGTTAGGTTAGGTTCAGAGTTAGGTTAGGTTCAGAGTTAGGTTAGGTTCAGAGTTAGGTTAGGTTCAGAGTTAGGTTAGGTTCAGAGTTAGGTTAGGTTCAGAGTTAGGTTAGGTTCAGAGTTAGGTTAGGTTCAGAGTTAGGTTAGGTTCAGAGTTAGGTTAGGTTCAGAGTTAGGTTAGGTTCAGAGTTAGGTTAGGTTCAGAGTTAGGTTAGGTTCAGAGTTAGGTTAGGTTCAGAGTTAGGTTAGGTTCAGAGTTAGGTTAGGTTCAGAGTTAGGTTAGGTTCAGAGTTAGGTTAGGTTCAGAGTTAGGTTAGGTTCAGAGTTAGGTTAGGTTCAGAGTTAGGTTAGGTTCAGAGTTAGGTTAGGTTCAGAGTTAGGTTAGGTTCAGAGTTAGGTTAGGTTCAGAGTTAGGTTAGGTTCAGAGTTAGGTTAGGTTCAGAGTTAGGTTAGGTTCAGAGTTAGGTTAGGTTCAGAGTTAGGTTAGGTTCAGAGTTAGGTTAGGTTCAGAGTTAGGTTAGGTTCAGAGTTAGGTTAGGTTCAGAGTTAGGTTAGGTTCAGAGTTAGGTTAGGTTCAGAGTTAGGTTAGGTTCAGAGTTAGGTTAGGTTCAGAGTTAGGTTAGGTTCAGAGTTAGGTTAGGTTCAGAGTTAGGTTAGGTTCAGAGTTAGGTTAGGTTCAGAGTTAGGTTAGGTTCAGAGTTAGGTTAGGTTCAGAGTTAGGTTAGGTTCAGAGTTAGGTTAGGTTCAGAGTTAGGTTAGGTTCAGAGTTAGGTTAGGTTCAGAGTTAGGTTAGGTTCAGAGTTAGGTTAGGTTCAGAGTTAGGTTAGGTTCAGAGTTAGGTTTTTTTTTTTTTTTTTTTTTTTTTTTTTTTTTTTTTTTTTTTTTTTTTTTTTTTATGCTCTACCTCCAACATAATCGGAGCCTATGCTAAGCTTTCTCATGCATTCCAGTTCTCACTAGTATTCTTCTCGTACTTTCATGCTTCATTCTATATCTTTCTTTCATTCATCTCTCTCATATTATCTGTGGGTGGGACTCCCACCTATTCCATGGGGCTACGCTTGCAGACCCTTTAGCCTCTCATGTCTACGCTACTGCTGTTTTTCTATTTTTATCTTTATTTATTTGCGTAGGGTGGTCGGGATTACCACCTAATCTACTATTTCTAATTTTTGTTTCAGGATAAGGGAAATGGAGCGACGCGACACAGGTATATTTTATTTTATCTTTTAACTATTTTAAATACTATGGTACTTTAACAACTTTTAACATTACTTATTTAATACATTACTTATTACTATTTTTATTTACTCTATTCTATGCTATGCTTATTCTAAATATATTCATTATATTTGAAAAACATAGTTTTAGTTACTTCTATTTCTTTTATTTACAATTCTTACTATCTTGGTGCAATATTCGAGGAATTTTTTCCTATTTGTATTGTTCATTAAATGTTGCATGTTTTCTTTTTCTATATTTATATCTAGGTACTGTTCCGTTTCGAATCTGTCTCTCATATGTATGGGGCATTCGAAAAGTAGATGTGGGACTGTTTCCTGCACCTCTTCCTCACAAGCACACGATGGACTCTCCTTGCACTTGAAGCGATTCAAGTACTCGGAGAATCCTCCGTGCCCAGTCATCAGCTGCGTAGTAATGCCCGTGATTTGCAGATTTTTAACGATTTTATATGCCGCTATTGCATCCGGGAAAAATAGCTTGGTGATTGAGGCTGTATTTTCTGTTTTGTACCGCTGGTTCCACTCGTCAAGCGCCGTCCTCCGTATACTTCGCTTGACGTGTGATATCGGACGGGAGTAATAATGCGGGCGTCTCTTTAGACCCAGTGCAGCCTCCTTCGCTAGCTGGTCGGCCCTTTCGTTCCCCTCCAGCCCTATGTGCGCTTTTATCCAATACAGGGATACTTCCCTGTTTTGGAGTTTACATCCCTGCAAGTTAGCTCTGATGTCAACTGCTAGAGGGTGAGGGGCATTTGGGTTTATGGCTGTCTCCAGGGCTGCTCTTGAGTCGCTGTATATGGCCAGTGCTGTGGATCTCTGAGTGAGGGCTATTTCTGTGGCCTTCCGTAGTGCCAGAAGTTCGGCCTGGTAGACCGTGCAGTGCGGTGCGAGCGCAAGCTTACATGCTTTGATCTCCCCTGTGTTTTCATAAACTGATACGGCAGCCCCCACTTTTCCCTGAATTTTGCTGCCATCCGTAAAAATGCGCACTGCGAAATCGCTATTTTGCATATATTCTTCTTCGTTTGCCAGGCAGACAAAGGATTTTCTAATTTGCTTAGCGGGGTGTGGGGCCTTTAGTTTTGACGCCATTTTTTCTATTTCCTCGTCCTCGTCCTCCTCCCGATCGACTCCCTTCTTTGCCTGATAAACAGACGCCACCTCTCCCACTCGCAGATCAAGAGGGAGTGTTCCTGTGATCAGTAGGGCAGAGTTTAGAGATACTGTTTTATATGCCTTCCCGATTTTCTGCACGAATCCTCTCTGTATTGCTTCTAGTTGTTTTCGTACTCCGAGCTTTTTCGCGGCTGGTGCCCATGCTGCTGCTGCATACAGTATGACTGGTTCCACTGCCGAGACGTAGATTGTTTTTAATACGTCCTGGTTTAGGCCCCAGTTTACTCGCGCAGCTGATGTTAGCCTTTTATATATTCCAGCCGCCTTCCTGCAGATGTTGGAGACGTGTGCATTGAAAGTCAATTTATCATCTATCGTCAGCCCCAAGATCTTAATTTCTTTTGCCATTTCAATGTCGACCCTTCCCATGCGTAAGCGTGGTGTGTCATATTTCAACTTTCTTGTGATCATCATTGCGCAGGTCTTATGTGGGGCAAATCTGAGTTTGTTGTCGACACCCCACGCCCAGACATGTTCAAGGGCGGCGTTTGCTTTCATCTCTATCTCTTGGGCGTTATCTCCGTCAAATATCAGCACGACATCATCCGCGAATGCCTGCGAATGGAGGTTCCTGTTTTCCAGTCCTTTTAGGAGGGGGTCGAGTAGCAGGTTCCACAGCACTGGTCCGCCGATGGATCCCTGGACACATCCCTTCTCTGCTTCTCTTTTGGAGGTCTCCCCCGCATACCTGACTTCCACCTTTCTATCGTTCAGATAGCTGCATATAGTACGTCTCAAGTTCCCAGGGCAGTTTTCTTCTACCATTCTTGTTTTTATTGCTGGCCACCATGCGCTGTCGAAGGCGCCCTCGATGTCCAGCGATACCAGAGTAACCAATTTTTTACAGTTTAGCTTCTCCCGTATGCGCTGCATAAGGGCAACGAGGGCGTCCTCGGTGCTTTTTTGTGGCATGAAACCGTATTGATGAGTGCTCATCTTTGGTAGTACATAGAACTTGAGACGGTTCACCAGCAACTTCTCGTAGATTTTCCCTAGTACTGGCAGAAGACCTATAGGCCTGTACGACTTTGGAGTTGTGTAGGTATCCTTTCCTGGTTTTTTGAGGACAACTACTACTGCCTCCTTCCATGCCCTCGGGAAGTAACATTTCGACAGACATTTATTTAAGTTAGGTTCAGAGTTAGGTTAGGTTCAGAGTTAGGTTAGGTTCAGAGTTAGGTTAGGTTCAGAGTTAGGTTAGGTTCAGAGTTAGGTTAGGTTCAGAGTTAGGTTAGGTTCAGAGTTAGGTTAGGTTCAGAGTTAGGTTAGGTTCAGAGTTAGGTTAGGTTCAGAGTTAGGTTAGGTTCAGAGTTAGGTTAGGTTCAGAGTTAGGTTAGGTTAGGTTAGGTTAGGTTAGGTTAGGTTAGGTTAGGTTAGGTTAGGTTAGGTTAGGTTAGGTTAGGTTAGGTTAGGTTAGGTTAGGTTAGGTTAGGTTAGGTTAGGTTAGGTTAGGTTAGGTTAGGTTAGGTTAGGTTAGGTTAGGTTAGGTTAGGTTAGGTTAGGTTAGGTTAGGTTAGGTTAGGTTAGGTTAGGTTAGGTTAGGTTAGGTTAGGTTAGGTTAGGGAGGGCCTGGAGGATAGCCAATATGGAGTGAGATCCATAGGGGCTATCCTCCCAAATATGGACGCGTGGGTGGACCGGCGGAGGGGGGCCCTCACATTCAGGCTGGCGCAGGTAGTGTCAGGGCACGGATGCTTCGGGCACTACCTGCAAAGGATAGGGCGGGAGCCTGACACACGCTGCCACGAGTGCGGCGCGGAGGACGACACGGCCCAGCACACTCTAGAGGAGTGTGACCGCTGGGCCGTGGAAAGGGAGGCCCTCCGAAGGGAGACCGGCGTGATGGACCTCTCGCTGCACAGCGTCATAGCCTCAATGCTGTGTAGCGAGAGAAATTGGAGGGCGGTAGCCTCCTTCTGCGAAGAGGTCATGTCGCAGAAGGAGGCAGCCGAAAGAGAGCGGGAGGACGCGGCAGATGCGCTCCCGCTCCGTCGCAGGCGGCGGGGTCACAGGCGACGAGCGTTCGTCCGCCAAGACCCTTAATGGGACCAGCGGTTCGGGTACCGCATTGCACGGTCCCACGTCGTCGGGGGGGAGGTCAAGCGTCTCTGACCTCCTCCTCCCTAGTGCGGGTGCCCCGGTAGGGAGCCGGGGCCGCCGGAGGGCATCATAGTGGAGTGCGTCGGCGATCCTATGGTGTCCTCAAAACGGCTACGAGGGTGAACGCCGGAGTGGAGTTCTAGTGGGTAGGGCTGCTCTCCCCCTCTCGCAGGAGAGGGACCCGAGAGCGGCGAGTCCCACATACCCCCCCATTGCACGGTCTACCCGCGACCAGGGGGGGATGCGTAAATGCATTCTCCACTCCGTAAACAAAAAAAAAAAAAAAAAAAAGGTTAGGTTAGGTTAGGTTAGGTTTTTTTTTTTTGGGAGTGAATGGAGTGTATTTACCCCATTCGTGCAGATTGGCGATAAGCATTTGAGCACGCGGTGCTATCGGTTTACACGTTGTGCTCAGCCATGAATTAGTTCTTAGTAAGGTAACTTATGTTTGTTAAGTTGTGATACTGCACGTGGTACAGTATATGACACAGATGTAAGAGAGGAACTATTTGGGACAGAAATAAAGAGCATATATGGGTTGAATAATTATGTAGAATTGAATGATTTTAAGTTGTTGATTATATATTTAAGAAGATTTAGAAAGCTTTCAGCAGTGGATTCTCTGGAGGAACATTCAAGAATGTTTCCAGGGTCCACGCGGAAGTTCTGACAAATAATATTGTGGTCGAGACGTTGTCGGGCGAATCTGGGACAATCGGACAGTAGATGTGCAAAAGTTTGTTTTATTGGTTTAGTATTGTCGCACGGGCAATGATCATTGGCCGTGATATTAAATCGGTGGAGGTACTCTTTGTGAAAGGCATGATTACTAAGGTATTGGGTGATGTAAAAATTGGGGGTGAACTTAGAAATGAAGTCTTTAAGTTCGCGGTGGGTGGGGAAAATTGACTTTGTGTATAGACATTTGTTGTTGTTGTTGTAAAAGGTTTCGGAGGCTGATTCTAATGTTTGTACGTTATGCAGTTTAATATGGGAGATTGGAATTTGATTAAAGATCGGAGTCTTGTGAGCTGTGGCGGCTTCCTTGGCTGCTTGGTCAGCAAGCTCATTCCCCGGTATTCCGCAGTGTGCCTTAGCCCAGAAAAAGTGTGTTGATGTGTTTGAGTGTGTGTGAATTAGTGTGTGTATTTGTACAACGATGTTGTTGAAGTTGTTGGGCTCTTGTATTGCCATAAGTGAGGACTTACTGTCTGAGAACAGGAGGAGCTCGCGTGGATGGTGTTTGTAGGCATAAGTGAGGGATTCCCTGATTGCGACGAGCTCCGCCTGGAAGACAGAGCAGCAGTCGTGGAGTTTGTGTTTTTTAGTGATCGTCGGGTGGTCGGGTCTGACGATCACAAAAGCTGCTCCCACCCCGTCTTCGCTTTTGCTTCCGTCGGTGTATATTCTCCATATGTCAGGTGTGGTGAGTGTATGTGTGATTATTGTTTCGTCGTGTTCGGCGATATTGTTTACTTCGGTAAACGGAATAGTGACTCTATTGGATGGATGAAGAAGCTCCGACGGAGCTGCTAGGCGCTCGATTGGGAGGTCCTGCGGGAGGTAAGAGGCGTGCCCAGATCGCCTGGCATTCTCCACTTCCGCAGTACACGCTATGCGTGCTGGTAAAGGTGGCAGTTTGGCAAGTGTGATGGAGAGTATAGTGCTTAAGGTCTTGAATCCCCGGGTTAGGTTAGGTTAGGTTAGGTTAGGTTAGGTTAGGTTAGGTTAGGTTAGGTTAGGTTAGGTTAGGTTAGGTTAGGTTAGGTTAGGTTTTTTTTTTTTTTTTTTTAAATAAGATCGGCAGCTTTTCGATGCTTGGTCCTCGCTAACAATACGGGCGATCGAGCATCTCACTGATGTTATTGCTGGTTTGGAATTGCTATGGTTACGACTTTGTAATTTAATGTTTTGTGCATGACTAAGTTTTGTTAAAATTTTTAAGCTGATCTATTACGTGTTTGCTGAAATTGACAAATGATGCAATGGTTTCCTCTTTACTTATTAGTTCGGTTAAGTTCAATGGGTTGATGTTATGCATGCTACAAATTAGTTCATGTTCGAGTCTTTTTCTTGCAAATCTAGGGCATTGCTCGAGAAGATGCTTGATAGTTTGTTTCGTGCTGTTGTCGCAGGGGCAATAATCAATGTCTATTATTTTAAATCGCTTTAGATATGCTCGTGTGTATCCATGCCCAGTTATGATCTGCGTCATTTGGAAGGTAAGTTTTGTATGGGATCTAAATTGTTTAATGTCTTCTATAGTTGGTAGCCATTGTTTCACATGTTGTCCAGTATTGCTGTTGATGTAAGTATAGTTGTGGGTATTTTCGGATTTTAGTCTGAGATTTCTTTTATGGAATGATAGGGGAAAATAGCAGTAGTCAGGTGGTTGGTGAGATGTTGCTGCTTTTTTGGCTAATGCGTCTGCTCTTTCGTTACCACTGAACCCAGCATGCGCTTTTATCCAGCAAAACTCGATTTGTGACTGGCCAGTTTCCTTTACTCTGTGTAACAATCTGTGTATGCTGTTGATTTTCCTGTTGGTGCTACTGCGATTCTGTAGCTCGACCAACACTGACTTGCAGTCTGTGAACATGGTTACTCTGGGTATCTTTCTATTAAAGCACTCCCAGCATGCACGTTCGAGAGCAAGACATTCCGCTTGGAAGACGGTGCAGCTACTGTGAAGCTTAAGCTTTTTCGTCAAGCTTCTGCCATCAGGGCAATCGATCACGTAAGCCGCACCGACCACGCCGTCATGCTTGCTCCCGTCGGTGTATACCCTGTACATGTTGGGGTCTTCGTAATACTGTTCGAGATCATTTTGTGTTGTCACTTCTTTGTATGTGATGTCTACTCTGTGTGCTGGATGGAGCAGTTCAGTGACGCAGACTCTCTTATCATAGATGATATCATCCGGCAGGAACTCTGTCATCCTACTTCTTTTAACAGTCTCGATGGATGCGACTTCTTTAATCTTTAGTGGCAGGGGTATCAAGCCCGATAGCGCAATTGCTGCCACTGTAGGAAGCGTTCTAAACCCGTGGATACATTTTATAGCGAACCCCCTTTGCAAGCTAAGAAGTGCGTTGACTACTTTATTGTATTTTAATGCACCGCTCCAGATCTCAGCTGCGTACGTGATGATTGGTTCAATTACGTGCATGTATATTGTGCGTACATTCTCCGCATGCACCCCCCACGTCGGTTTAATATAAATGCACAGTTTTTTGTAAATATTTTGAGCCTTTTTAATAATATATTCGCTGTGTTGAATAAATTTGAGATGCTGGTCTATGATTACTCCTAACAGCTTAAGTTTATTGTCGAATTTGATGTCTACGTCATTCATTTTTATTTTTACAGCCTTAGCCTTAGGCGTAGGAGTAATCATATGAGTCTTGCTAGGGCCGAATTTTAATTTGTTGTTTTCTCCCCAAGATTGTACTTTTTGTAGTATATCATTCGTGATACGTTGCAATGTATCGATATCCTGTGCGGTGCAGATTAACAACACGTCATCTGCGTATGCCTGTATGTGATTTCCCATAGGAAGTGGTGTTTCAAGGAGTGTGTCTATTATTACATTCCAGAAGATGGGTCCAAGGACCGAGCCCTGGACACATCCTCTGGTCTGCGTTTTTGTAATGGTAGCATCTGCATAGTTTAATATAATTTTACGGTTTTGTGAGGTAACTATTGATGATTCTGTATATATTGTTAGGACATTTTATCTGTCTTAGCCTTTTAAGTAGGGCCGGCCACCAGGCATGATCGAAGGCTCCTTGTATGTCGAGAGATATGGCAATGACAAGATCTTTTCTTTCTCGCGCCTCCTTAATGTGGTCAATTGCTGTGTACAAAGCATCTGTGGTCGATCTCTGCTCTCGAAATCCATACTGATGCATGCTATATTTATTTTTTGTCGTCATGTGGTGGATCAGTCGCTTTGCAATTAATTTCTCAAGTAGCTTCCCGAAGACATTGATGAGCCCTATTGGTCTGTAGGAGGCAATGTTACCGTAGTCATCCTTATTTGGTTTCGGGAGCGTCTTGATGTAAGCCACTTTCCATGACTCTGGAAAGTGGTGTAAATAAAGACATCTGTTGTATATTCTTGTTGTTATTTCCGGAAAAGTTTCTATAAACGTTTTGCATATGTCCGAGGTTAGGTTGTCTATTCCAGGGGCTTTCTTTGGCGACATGCTGTGTATGGCTTCTTTAATTTCCGCTATTGTAAAGGGTGGTTCATCTTCAGTGTTGTCTGTTTCGTTGAGATTGGAGTTTCTGGTATTTGTTTGTGATTCTGTGTCTTGGTTGGGGTCGTCGGTTGGGAAAAAACGTGTTGAAAGATGTTCTGCTGTATCTTCAGAGGATTTAGTAAAGTTGTTGTCGTCTAATTTTAGTGTAGCAGGTGGCAGAAGTGGTGGCCTGGTTTTTAATAGCCTATTTGTGACTGCCCATACGTCCTCCTTTCCTTGTTTGTTGCAGAACTCTCGAAACCCTTGGGTAGCCGTTTCACGGATCTTGTTAGTGTATATATCCCGGGCTTCTGAGAGTTCTGCAAGAATACCCGTAAGATCCTTGTTTCCTTTTTTGAGGTCTTGTAATCTGTGGTGGAGATGTATCACCTTCTTTTTGAGGGTGGTTAACTCTTCTGTCCACCATGGTAAGCGTCTGTATGGCGTTTTGGTTCCGAAGGTTGTGTCGCAAACTTTAGTTATCATGTTTGTAATGTCCTTTATGTAATTATCTAGCTGTGTTTTGTCCAAAGTGTCTATATTAATACTGTCAAGAGTAGAGTCTGTCATTTTGTCCTTAAGTATAGATTTAAAGTTGTCCCAGTTTGTTCTTTCGGTAAAGTATTTGAAAGTGGAGGTCGGCATCTTCTTCTTGGGTCTAGTGTTGTTCATGTTTACATTAAATTTGATCGCATGATGGTCAGAAGAGGGTATTATATCCCGGTCAATTTGCCATTCCTCTATATGTCGGCTGATATTGGTGGTTGCGATAGTAAGATCAATTACAGAGGATCTGACTTGGCCGCGCATAACTGTTTCGTATGTGGAATCGGCACCTGTATTACAGGTTACAAGATCATTGCTTATTATAAGATCGTAGACACATTTCCCTCTGTCGTTGTCTTTGCTAGACCCCCATGACGTGTGCCATCCATTTAGATCTCCACTGATGATATGTTCGTGATTATTGTAGGTTTTGACTAATTGTTCGAGTTGTAGCAGTGTCTGCGACGGATCCTCTCTAGGTTCCACGTAGACAGATGTAAATATGAGTTTTTTGGTATTATTTAGAATTATTTGTATGGCGGCCATGTTGGGGGTTATGAATTGTTGCAATCCGAGGTACGTTCCCAATTTCTTTTTGATGGCGATGCAGGCTTTTGTTGGGTTGGGATTTGCGTGGTCTGTGGACTGGTAAATGTCATATCCGTCGATAACCTTCATCTTTCTGCCATTACCTGTGTATGGTTCGGTTATGAACAAGACATCGTATCCATTGTCAGTCACAAAGGTTTTGAATTCCTCGGTTGCTGCCTGACTGCGTCCGAGGTTTCCTTGAATTGCGCGTACAACTAGATTTGCTCCAGCGTTGATTTGCCTGGTGTGCATTGGGGCGCCCTTAGCAGTACGATACGCGGGTCCTGGCTAGCACATCGCATCGACGGCGTACTGGGCACTCGGAGCTCATTGCCGTATGACCTGTTTCTTGAGCCGGTCTTTTGTCACGCACACAGTTGATGCAGCGCGGTGCCTCGCCTCTTGCTGCGCGCTCACACTGTGCCCGCTGGTGCTCGCCACCGCAATATCCGCATAAAACTTTAGAGGTGTCGCATACACGCTTGGAGTGTCCGTACTGCAGGCAGCCAGAACACTGTACCAATGGGGAGCGATCAAACACCGGTCTACGCTGCATTCCTATATATACCTGCCCCTCCTCCGTCAGTGCTTTCCAGAGCTTTGGCGTGACTTCCAAAACCACATGGCATTCAAGCGCATTTCGGGCTTTGCGTCGGAATAGAACACGCGCTGACTCTTTGTTCATATCGACCTGGCTCGTTATGCGCTTGTTCTGCTTTTTAAGCGATTCTACGATGTCATTGTCTGTGTTGTA
Organism: Thaumatotibia leucotreta; assembly: GCA_025490895.1. NCBI lineage: Eukaryota > Metazoa > Arthropoda > Insecta > Lepidoptera > Tortricidae > Thaumatotibia > Thaumatotibia leucotreta. The sequence goes on along the minus strand of JALPQI010001326.1, from coordinate 486 downwards.
CGCCATAAGTCCAGTTATTTCTACTAGTGGGTTTCTGTTTGCAGGTTCTTCAACCGTTAGCTCACCAGCCCGCAGACGCTCTGCAATACGCTTCGCATCGTTAGGGTCAGTGCAGCCTAGGACGACTTTGGCATTGCGTGCTTTGCGGAAACGGTCGATACCTAGGCCCTCGTTTCTAAGGTCTATTACGCCCTCAATCCTCTCGATGACCTGGTCCACAGTGTGAGTTGGGTTGATACTCGACACCAAGATAGTTTTCCCACTTTGCAAGGCATTGGGGCGTACCTTGGTGTTGGACTTAGCGGCTGCCGCATACGAGGTTATTTCTTTGCGAAGCTCTCCCATCTGGTTACTTAGCCTGCTGACCTCTTCCGTGTTCACTGTTGATGGCGGGGACGAACTTTCGGCCTTCCTTACTTCAGTTATCGCCGTTTTCAACTCCGCCATCTTAGCCTCCACGGATGCCGAGTCAGATCGTTGCGTATC
>JALPQI010001325.1:0-12985 GCA_025490895.1 Thaumatotibia leucotreta | reverse complement strand
AAAACCCAGTCACAGACGTAAATAACTCAAGCTATCAATGAAGTAAACGACGTTATAGTGATAAAATGAAGTCTAGACCCACGCCAGTGCGAGTGCACGCAAATACACGGTAAGTTTGATCTCGACACGCATTTTTCGTAGGATGAAGTGGCCCAATACAACAAAATTAGATAAAATTATAGTCGACAAGTAACTATGTATACCTACCGATCAGGAGAATCCGAAAAAATGTAAAGAAACCCACAAAACTTACATTATTTCATAAGCTCTCTCTTCACCAACATTAATCTTGAATCATTTTTAGTTCAAAATATTGATATTTACGAGTATTAGTATTAACGTAAAAATAAATATACGAACGTGGTTCACGATATGTAAGTATCAAAGGCAACAAAAATGAAGGGTCCACGGAAAGAACATGTCTAGTCAATTCAAATTACAGAAGGAAAAACCACCATAATTTTAACAGAATAAGGTGTGAATTTGCCCTGACTTTTTTAAGCACTGGACATGTTTTTTCCTTGGACCCTTGAAATATTGAAAATCAGCCATACCTACTTGTTTTTTTTTTCGGAATCAACAAACAGTAGGTATACCTACACCTACAGTCAAGGTAACAATTTGCCGCTTTCTTGGGGAATTATTGTCGTCACCTCTGATTTGAAATCAGTGAAACAAAATAAACAGCGTATCTTCTCTTCATCCGGTTGAATAATGTGGGTAATATGTTACGCTGCAGTTACGGAAATTAGACGGACCTCTATAGAGCGTTTGCAAGTTTTGCAATCGGGCTCAAATCTTAGGTGGTATGAAATTATTATATTTTAGGAACCGGATTGAAAATCAGTTTGTTTTTTTCGCACAAGAAACCTGAGATATTTTTAGTGAGCACATTTTTTTTACTATAGGATGTGGGTTTTAATATAAGTAGGTATCAACAATACGTAAAATGTCATTGAACTTAATAATGCGATTCCGCGCCATTTAACGAGCAGGTACCTAAGGGTGGACGAACTCGTGAACTTGAATTCCGTCCAGTCATATATTCTAACAACATAAATATTATATTTACGCCGTCGAAGTGGCGTGGCGATGGCGTTTAGTAAAGTGCACTGACTGCATTATAAATGCAATGCCTTTGCACATTTAATACTAAGAGCAAAAAAATATTTGTTTGATCTTTGCACTCTCGTATTTATTATTATACAGTGTGTTACCATGACCCGGGCTTTTACGAAAATGGATAATAATAAGCATTACTAGCATTCGTTTTTCAAGAATTAATTTGACAAATAATTAAATCCGAACGATTAATGTAACGCTAAAAGGTGCGTGCAGACCAAAAGAGCATTCGCTGTTCTATCCCCCACTCTACGAAATCAACGAATCACGTTTCGTGTAACGATCGAATTTCGTAGAGTAGGGGGATGGAACAGCGAATGCTCTCTTGGTCTGCACGCACCTAAAGGTGCATTCAGACCAAGTTGTCTAACTTTGTGAGTGGCTGCAATCTGTATTGTCAAGTACAAATTAACGATTCATTTTGAAGTATGTATACTGCTTCTCAGTATATTTTACTTAGAAAGTTAATTACTTTTAAAATTAGCATTTTGAATCGAATAATGTTCACGGTTAGGCTAAAAATCTGCATCGCATTCCTCGGTTTCAATAAATGTACCATGTTAACACACTGTATATTTAGAACCTGACGAACTCCACTGCGAACTCTTACCCACTGCGCGTGCTCTTACCTCATAATAGTCATAATTATTAGTTGTGCATACATCAGCATAGTCAACTATCGTCAAAATTAAGGACTGCACTAACAACTTATTTGTACTTATCGGAAGGATTTATAAATATTTGTACAGAGAGTAGGTGTTTCGACCGTCTAATTTTGGTGACATCATTTCTGCCGAAGTTTCTATTCGTTACAATGTGCTACTTTGTCATTTAAAGGAGGCACGGCACCGTATACAAATAACATTGAGACGTTTAGAAACTTCGGAAAAAATGACGCCACCAAAATTGGGTGGTTGAAACGCTCAGATTCACCCTCGTACAGTTCCATCCATGTTACTTCCGAAAGTTGCTGCAATTCAAGTATAAAATTAACTAATTAATAGGTGGTGTAGATATAATTAGTGGTTTTAGATATTATGTACGTATCTCGCATTGCACACATTCTAAAGAACTTTGTAACTTAGACAAACGGCATTAAATGACGATGACCTGCAATCTACAATAGCAGGTAATCGTGACTAACCCTCCGAAAGTAGGTGTAACTTTTATGCTCAAAACTGTTAAGACAGCTAGCAACAACGCTTCTAAACTATGGCAAGTAATGCACCATTCGGTCATATAGGTCAGCGAGTTGGCGGAACACCCACTGCCATTTAAAGGTAGACTTCCGCATCCAGTACCGACGGCAAGACAAGCTGTTGCAAAATTTGTTAGCTTGAACCGAGGGTAAGTGTCAACGACCTCAGCGGCTCGTTAGTTTGTCTCCTTTAAACGGTTGAGCAAAGCTGTGTTCAATATAAGTTTATTTTCTCCACCCGAAATAGATGTCATTAGTGTTAAAAATATAAATACATTAATATTGGTAATCACCGTAAACACATTAGCTCAGTGAGCTACCATTTTAATCGGCTTCAAAAGGGAGGAGATTCTCAATTCCATTTTTTTCTGTATACATGTATGTTACTCGATAGCTTCAAGAATCGTGAACCGATTTTCAAAAATTGTTTTTTATTTGGTAAGTAGTATAACCCCGAGATGGTCCCATTGGCTCCAAGTCGGGGTCCGATGATGTGATCTTGTAGAAATCTTTCTTTTTATTTGGTGATTATTTGATATATTTATATTCTTTTAGGATATTCCTTCTCCTAAACCTTAATAAAATGAATAACGGATGGATTTATTTAGATCTACAGTTACACACACATTGGTAGGTAGGTACCTACTCGAAATATCAAGTTAAATAAAGTATAGGTATCTCTCACAAAAATATTTTTAATTTCCTTTCTGACTATTACTTTTTAATAAGTTGGAGGCTACCACGATCTACTAATGAGATTCATGTATCAGTTCCATACAATGACTGTCAAAAACTGACAAGCCAAACCTAAGCTGAATCGCATCTAAGACATCATGGTAGCCCGCCAGGTCCACTACTTACGAATGCAACCTACCTACGTCTAAACGCATAATTTCCGATCGACCACAGTTTATCTCATGAAAGTCTATTACCGATAGCTTCTAGAAGCGGCCCGTTAAAAACAGTAGGTCAAGAGTTGCTCGCCAACGCTTTGGGCGGGAGGGTGTCTTTACGTTTCACTTTCGCCGCAGGCGCAGCGGGCCGGAGTCGTTGCCCCCGTGTCCTCGCCCGCGTGCCGATTAGATAATTTTTCGCGCTACGTTGTCAAAATACTCATGACCCAATGGTACAGTGAGCGAGGGCGTTGAACCCGCGGCCGCTGCGCTCGCGCCGCGCGGTTACTCTGCGTACAGATTCGTAATGCTATCGGTCAAATATTTATCACAACCTAATAATCGGAGATATCGGGAGACACGTCATTTTTTAGGTTACTGGGTTTGTTAGAAAAACAAATGAGATTCAAACATAACAAAAGAAGTCAAATGTTCGTTACGTATTCCGTGGTCATAATCAGTAATCACCTAAATAAATCAATGTACGTATGAATCAGTATTGCAGTAGGTACAATAAAACACCAATGAGTTTTGTGTTATGCATTTGTGTTTTTTTTGCATATTCCAATAAAACAATATATGTTAAACGGAGGGGGGCGGACGATCTATTGGATTCTGTGAATTCCGTCTACTCGGAACAAGTGCTTCTGAGTAGGTATTCGAGTTAGGTAAGCGCGGTATCTAGCCTTTTACGTAGGTACTTACATACATAAATAGGTACAAAAAGGTAACAAACAATAGAGATTATCCTAATTCTGATTCATGGTGTGGTATTGCTCTAGTTAATCATTGTTAAATGAAGTACCTAAATACCGGAACCGTTATTTTCTCCATACAAAAATAACGGTTCTTTTTTCGTTCTTCGGTATATAAATTGTAAGTTAATGGAGTAATTTAAAACTATGATATTGCAAATTACATAAAATATTGAGCAGTACCTACATAAAGAGTAGGTACAAAACATTTTAAAATATTGGGCTATTTCAATGTTTTTGTACAATACCGGTTCCGGTTCCGTATAGTATAGCATCCAAGAACGACTGGTACAGTCGCCATCAAATATATCGTAGCGTCCTGAGCAGTCAAAAATATATGAACACGCCTTTATTGCCATTACTATAAAATTCGAGGCGTGTTCAGATATTTTTGATCATTCCGGACGCTATGATAATCTGATGGCGACTGTACAAGTAGGTAACATGCTAAATGCAGGTAAGCATTAAAACACAAAAGAGTCTTCATCTTACGTCATGAAAATGCGCCAAAGCGCGCTAGCGCTTTCAAACTTTTCAGCGAGAATCTCTTGCGGTATTTTCGGTAACGTGTGTGACATAGAAAGGAACTGTGAAATGAGGCCAGCTTTTGAGAATTCTTACTCGGGTGAAATTAAAAACTACTAATTATGAACGAATTAAATTGAAAAAAATACTTTTTCAACGTACCTACTTCATTTATTGTTGTATAAGTAAATGTGCCCAAACCTATAAAAACACCTATTTAAAATGTAATAAAAATATCTTTCTTCGATTTTTTATACTTGGATTCGAAATGCTTATGCACCTTGTTATACATGGCCCAGGAATTTATTATTACTACATTTTGTGCTATTATTTTAACAATACTTTTTTGAGTTGATGCGAGCGGAGTGCATTGCACTACACTAATCGTATTCCTAGGTTTAGGTGCCTATTTAATTGGTAAATCCAGGAAAATTACAATACAATCTCATTTAAAAATATTCTAACTATACTGTTAATATTTTAAAAAAATCATTTTAATTTAGCATGTTTGCATTATTTTCTATGAAAAATTCCAGCTGATCCGTATTCATTGACCGAGACAGTAAGTACCTAGTTATATACGATATCACATCATTAGCCTATCTCAGTCCACTGCTGGACTTAGGCCTCTCCTATTTACTAACTATGCGTATAGACGCATTAGGATGTAAATTCCCATAACACCTTAACATCACCACGCTGGGCAAGCGGATTGGCGATCGCAGTAATATGTCCACTATGATGACGCTGCTGCCCGTCATCAATCAAATCAAAGAATGATCAGTGACACTTCAATCCCTTAGTCGACTCTTACGACTCCCACGGGAAGAGTTGGGGTGGTGACAAATGTAAAACCAATAAACCGGAAAACCAATATCAGGTTCTTATAAATATCAGAAAGACTTAAAAATAACTAACCGCTTATTCCGATTCACCTGACGCCGCTTGCATCGATTGCACGCCTACAGTATATCTATTAAAGTAGGTATGGGTAAAGGGCACTGAGGTAAAGGGTAACTTACCCTAAGCCAGAAGTTACTAAGTTAGGTACGTATATAAACGTAATACCATCGTAAATAGATTTCGAAAACTAGTTATAATTATGTGTGTATCGGTAGCAGGAGTCTTGCCGCTGTACAAACGAAATGTCGAAATGTTGGTTTAGAGAAGTTAATGAAACAATCACGTACAGTCAACCAAATATCGACATCACTTTTCGACTCTTTTCAGTAGTAATAAAGTCGAAAAGTAGTAAACCATATTTTTGCTGACTATACATACATTATGAGATGACAACTGACAACCAATACTTAGGTACACATTTTATTTATTATATTAGGTCGTGCATAATATTTACCTAGTTCTAGCCTCGGGCATCTAGTTATGTACCAGAATATGGCCTTAAACGACGTTTAAAAGAGAAGTGAGTAAATGCCATTTAGAATTGGGAACCATATAATTTATGTTATGGCAAAATTACGCCAAAAACTACTTACTGGATACACTACTATAAGATAACACATTTTACACAACACTATGAGTAAATACTTAGTATAGTGTTCTTATATACTTTACGTTACACTATTAATACATATTATTGTGTTCTTCTAGCCAGTAAAAGTCGCCGGCGAAATTTCTCGGTCGTTTTCAATTTTCTCCGCCAGTTCGTCCGTCCATTTGTCCGTCTGCACAATCAACCCTCCTCTTTTAAAAAGTTGGCACGTCCACGTAACACCTCAGAAGATACAGGCATCCAAAAGCTACGGTAGCTGCTTAACAGACGATTAGAATATAACATAAAATATTGTATAGCGGGAACTAGAAACTGCACAGCAAAGAGCATGTCATATTCAATAGTTTTTTTCTCTTAATTCTTATCGAATGATTGCGTTGATTGTGTGTCATTCGATTTTAGTAATATTACATACCTACTTGTAATAAGTGTTAGATATACATATTAATTAAAAAAAATGTGGACTTGTTATAATAGGTATGAAGTCGAATGCATTTTAATTACGATAGTTATTAGTAACGGACATATCATATCAGAATAGGTACCTAAATATGCGCATTGCAGAAGAGTCAAGTTCATTTTCTCCGAACTAATGTTGTAAACAATACGACGTAATAGTTATATAATAGAAGTCAATGACCGATAGCTTAATTACACTTTAGGTAGTAAGATCATTCGCACACCGATTCGAGATACCTACGGATCTAGAAATGCAGCGCACTGTAAATCGACTCTTAAAACCCTGACTTCAAGTTGGATTTCTAATGGCACTTGAGGAGTAAATAAATCAGCATAGACGTCAGTCATTGCTATTGTACGAGCGTCCTTGCTCGTACATCGAACCCGGAACATACAACTCATACAAGTCGTTCGTGAGAATAACACAGTGGCCCGATAACGTCCGATTTGTAGAGGTAACTAACTATAATCATAATACAGCTTACGTAAGCTGATGAAGTTCGATAGTGAACTGACCTTCGCGGCCAATAACCCGAGGTGACAACAACGGTTCAAGCGGCCTATTTCCCTACTCCAGATTTAAGCAACACATCAGGGGTGATTAAACTCACAGCAAATAGGTACCTCTATTCGTGTTTATTTATAAATACAACTTTCATTTATATTTAGACACTTATCTGCACAGTTACGTGTATTATGTTGACTTTGTTTGAAACTTTGGACGGGGTCAACTAACATAAGCTGATTACAAAATAAAATGGAATTTATTTAGTATCAATTCAGCCATTCGACTGGGTTGTTCGAGGATAGACCTAATTTTACATAATATGTGATGATTGTGTCAATCTTGTAAAAGTTTAGTTGCTGATCACGATTTTGGTTTGGTACTTAGTGCAGTGTTAGGCACATACTAAGTGTATCCTGGCTGCAAATTGTAAGTATACATATTGACTACTCCGCGTTGAAAAATCAGTTGCATGCACTTTAAAGACTGTCGGCTTTGAGCAAGTTGGTACAAATACTACGCGTTCTCTCGGGCCAAATGTAGCGGAAGCAGGGTAGCCTGCCCCTCATAATTTAATCTAAATCAGGACTTCAATACAGATTTTACTGTTACATTTACATCCTTGCGTTTTGAGGGTAATGTCGCTAGGCTTTAACGTATGCATATGTTTGCAAAATGAGAACATATTTATGTTACAAGCGTAGTGTATATTAGGTATCAATCTAGCTTTCTGATTCCCTTAAGTACCTACATTACCTACTAGTATTTATAAGTGAGTGTATTTCGTCAGCTGACAAGCAAAACTCACTATAAAAACTGTCACTACTCTTAGCAACCTCTTATGTCAGTATTAAATCAGAACTGAGATAGGAGCTTTATTTCAAGTAGGTATTTGTAACTTAGTGAGTTTTGCTTGTCAGCCGACGATTTCATGATTCATGAAGATGCAAAGGTATGAATGAAAATAGTTCTATTGTCTTCAGTTACCACGCTCGTTTATTAATCGTAAAAGGAATCCATTAGAAACGGCTTTTGTAATGTAAAGAACTTAAAATGCCAACCTCCAGCTGAAAAATATCGAAACATTCGTACGTATTAATTAGTGCCATCGCCTATACTATATCCACAATATAAGTACAAAAATACGTATTATTAATACTAATTGATATCAATGTGAGTAAGCAAACACAAGCTACGTAAATGGCAACTTAATCCAATGTCGTCACACATTCAAAAGTAGCCGTTATGCGAACCAGTATAATCAAAGCAAGATTAAACGAAAATTGAAAATTGGAGGTAGAAGTGAGAAATGAAGCAAACTGTTTTTCTTCCTCTACCTGCAAGTTTGTAAATTGTCGTCAACTACTTGAAAAGACATGACAGTTATGGACAGTGACCAGTGTTCTTAAGACTTAGTAGTGCGAAGTGCGATAATAGAAGCACATGCTTCTTAAACTACGTATATAAGTGCAACGTGCATCCATGGCCTTCTCATAAATCTGCTCGATTGTTTGTCGCGGTTACGTTTTAGCAAAGCCGATAACTAGCTCCACAATGTTAGAAGGTTTGATCCCGCCCTTGTTGCTCGAGCTGTGTAGATATTTGTTGCATGTAGTGTTTTTTACTACTACAATTTGGATAATAACCAGAATAATTAGAAATGCGGTGTGGCTTCCACCAGGTAAGTGCTTGTTGATTGCCTCGCCAGAAAACTTGTTAATGAACAAAGAGCAGTTTGGATGATCCTGGGAACTCAGGTCTCGATTACCTTCTGCCCGTCTTCCACAGTGGGTGGAGCAGACTCATTAATGAGTCCCTTTAATGATTAACGCTGGCGGCGCTTGCAGCCGTAAACTGAACACTAACACATCGCCAGCGATGAACGTGAAACGGACCCAGTAATGAGCCGGTTTCGCTCACCGTTAAAGCCGGGCATTAACGTTTTGAAAGCCAAGCTGCGATATAGTTTGCCGTGCCAACACCGTGCGGGGTATAAATGTATTTTTAATTAAATAATCGTCTACCTATGTTTCAATGGTTTTTCACCATAAACCAAATGTAGTAAAATGGCGCCATTGTCGTGAGTGGCTCAATTTTATAAAGATGTTAGCCAGTAAGTATAGTCAGTTGTGACATGAATTAATGTAACCGCCAAATGTCAATTTTTCAGGAGAGCCCAAAACCGAATTTAAAATGTCAAAATGTCAATGTGTTGTAAATTACGTTGTATCTTTTCAGTTAAATATTTACCCTATTGAAATTATCCCTATTATATTTATCGTATTTTTTATTTTTGCGAGGTCTATTTGATACTTGGCTACTCACTGAGGCTACTGTTATAATAATATAATAAACTGGATGGCACTTACGCTATTTTATTTTATATGGAGATACGTTAGGAGTTTAATAACAAGACATGTATGTATGTACAAAAGTGTATATCGTATTTAAACGTAACTCTCAAAGTATGACGTTTTAGCCATATAATGCAGATGGCGTTAACAGCATTGAGTATTTTAGAATAGACTAATTAGTAATTATGTACTTATAAATTTGTACATACGTTAAGATATTGTCGATAGTTTTTTTTTAACTTTTATATATATTATAAAAATGTTGAAACTTAATAAAAAAATTTTTTTGGATATCAATATTTTGTAAACACTATTCGATAGAACGAAAAATTTGCTGTCGAACTTCATACTTAACCCAATTTCGTCATTTTGACGACTACATTCATTAATATTAGGTACAACTAACCATATACCTATGCCGTCTTTGGCGGTCAAAAGGTTAACTTGCCCTGGATCCCGATTTTCTACCTAAAGATAAAGTGTATTTCTGGCAAACCAACGTTCGTTATAAACCCGTTATCAATGAAAGAATTAGTACGTATTTTTTCTAAAATAACTTCCGTCGTGTACTAAAACACAGTATGAAAAATACTGTGTTTTAGTACACAAGTAAAAAAAGTTGGTTTCGGTCAAAATTACGATGAATGTTGTGTTATTCTGATACCTATTTATTCAAGAATACATTAAATAGTGGGGACTAAATCTGACTTAATTTGAGTACAAATATAGGATAAACTACAATAGGCCATACAGAGTTAGGAAATACGATTATTAGGATTATCAATCATTAGGCTTACTGACAATTATGATACATAGTACACCAAACGAAGGAATCTCAGAGGAAAAAACTCGTGTATAAGCGAATTTGGCAACCACATACTAAAAGTACTGGTGGTTAGGGGTGGAGCTAAGGGGGGGAGGGGGGGTTAAAGGTCCTTATTTTTAATTTTTTCGTAAATAACTCGTAAACCGTGGCTTTATAGCGAAAAATGTTCTAATACATAAGTAATCTACATAAAATTCTCTACAAAAAAGATGCAACTCTACAAAACATGTATGCATGTTTTCCTCTGGGATCACTGTGTCATGAGATTAAGAAAGCAAGAAGATGGACAATAAAGAAATAAACACTTTTGTTTTAAGTATGTATAGCACATACAGAATGCTCGCGAGCATTCCAAAAGATTTTAATGTTCAATGACCATATTTAGATTTCTTTAATGTATATAAAATTTCCTGGATTCGGCTTAGTTTTCAGAGATAATCAACCTTTTTTTCGAAATAAGTTTTTTCGACGTAACTCGTCATAAAAACTTCTTTTTTGATTGCAATGCTACCACAATGTGTTTTTAATATTACCACACCTTTTTGCCTGGCAATCAAAAAAATGGGAATAGACTTGACGAAATGACCTGTCCCCAATAAAAAATATTCAAATAAATCATTTTAAACAGATTGTTGTTATGATAAAAAAGTACTGGAAATGTTAAAAAAGTATTCAAAAAAGTGTAAAAAAAAAAGAGAAAAAAAAAATTATTTTTTTGGTGGTATTTGACATTAGGTGTCATAATCATTTTTTGTTTATTTTGATATCTAGAATGCATACTTAAAAATCTTTTGGAATGCTCGCGCCCGGGCGCGCCCTGTATACTTATTTGTAAAAATAAAAATTCCTAATTATCTTCTAAATCTAAAATATTCTTATAATCATCGTCAAAAGATTTTTAACTATGCATTCTAGATATCAAAACAAACAAAAAAATACTATGAGACCTAATGTAAAAATACACCCCCAAAAAAAAAAATTTTTTTTTCTCTTTTTTTTTACACTTTTTGAATACTTTTTAACATTTCCAGTACTTTTTATCGTAACAACAATTTGTTAAAAATTATTTATTTGAAAATTTTTTTTTGGGACAGGTTATTTCGTCAAGTCTATTCCCATTTTTTTGATTGCCAGGCAAAAGGTGTGGTAACATTAAAAACACATTGTGGTAGCATTGCAATCAAAAAGAAGTTGTATGACGAGTTACGTCGAAAAAACTTATTTCGAAAAAAAGGTTGATTATCTCTGAAACCAAGCCGAATCCAGGAAATTTTACGTAACATTAAAGACTCTAAATATGGTCAGGAATTGAACATTAAAATCTTTTGGAATGCTCGCGAGCATCCTGTATGTGCTATACCTACTTAAACAAAACGTGTTTATTTCTTTATTATCCATCTTCTTGCTTTCTTATCTCATGACACAGTGATCCCAGAGGAAACATGCGTATATTTTTTTTGTAGATAATTTTATGTACATAGATTACTTATGTACTAGAACATTTTTTGCTATAAGATACGGTTTACGAGTTATTTACGAAAAATTAAAAATAAGGACCTTTACACCCCCCTCCCCCCCTTAGCTCCACCCCTAACCACCAGTACTTTTAGTATGTGGTTTAAAAACACCATTTCCTACAACTATGCCAAAATTCGCTTATACACGAGTTATTTCCCCCGAGAGGCAGCTTTTGGTCTTCGTTAGGTGGGCTAACATGACTATTATTGCATATAACGTTAGGATAAATAATTGATATGGAAAATGATGATTAGGATATAACGCATTAGGGAAAACGAAAATCATCCATACGATATTAGGAAAATTAAAGATATGGCATATGAGCGTTAGGACAAATGATCATTCGGACATAAAACGTTAGTGAATGCAAGAATAGGTCAAAAAACGTTAGGGATCCAGATATAGATCCTATTTTTCAGGACCATGGGGGGTGCCACTCCTAGGCTGTTTACCCTGGATGAGCCACCCTTGGCTCATGCAGCAAGCGGCCCGCTACGGCGACCTCACTCTATTGAGGCTGGGTTTCAACCGGGTACTCTTTGTTGGATCTCTTCGAGTGCTAAGAGAGATGTTCAACCGACATGACTCTGTTAACCGACCCCATACGCCTCTAAATAACTTGCTGAATGGACGAGGTAAGTAGAACTATGAATTCACTAGATTTTGACCATTTACTCAGGTTTGGTCGTTAATTAAATATCTATTACTATAAAATATAAAAGAATGCATGTCGCAAGGTACAATCTTACTTGAGCAATTGAGTGTATAATTCGACCTATTCCTATATCCCTTGTGTTGCGGATAGTTACTAAGCGGCGATAAATATTGGGTCTATTAATATATAGGTATGCATGTGAATACCTAAAATACCTACATAAAAAAATAACGGCCAAGTGTGAGTCGGACTCGCGTACAGAGGGTTCTTAAGGATTTTGTAGCAGCAAATATATTAAGGGCTGATTTTTCAATCCTCAGTTAAAAGTATCCGTCAGTTAAAAGTATTACCATCCTTATCGCTGGTCATCAGTCAAAAAAGGATAGAGCTAACATTTATTTGACAGTTACTGTGAACTGGGGATTGAAAAAATCAGTACTAAATCACCTATCTCAACAACTGTAAACTGATAATTTGATCTACCAAAAATTGTTAAAAGAGTTTATTAATATGCATTCAATTTCTAATATATTTTTTTAGGAATAGTTTTGAGCGAAGGCCAGCTGTGGAAGAAGCAGCGAGCGTTTCTGCACGAGAAGTTCCGAGCTCTCGGCGCCCGAAAACTGGAATAATCAGAGATTCGAACATAGTGTCATAGTAAG